>CAJHNH020005391.1:0-21970 GCA_905116865.2 Candidula unifasciata
ACAATAGGATGGAAGCCTTGCATTATGTCATCAAATGGAATAGTTATTAAGATCCTGTGTTGGTTTCACTAAATAGAAACATTTTTGTGTTTCAGTAAAAAAACACCTGGGGAAAGGAAAAAGATTAAAACCCAGATTGTGACCGGTAAATCTTTTCTTGAATTGCGTTGCTGAAAAGTGGGGGACAGGCACATGGGAAAGCCCCGAATGATTTGTGTAAATTTCTTGCAAAACCAACTAGCGGGAAAAAAATTAAATTTTGGTGCGATTGGGGGGTTGTAATTTTGGGGAAAGGACAAAGGGTAGATAGTTTTTTTCCGGAGTTAAGGGGAATTCCCGGGGTGAACTTGTCAAATTGGCCAAGTGGGGGGGGGGGGGGGGGGGGGGCCCCATTTTGGGCCCAGTGAGAAATTTTTTTGGTCACAGAAGAGGCTAAACACCCGGAAATGAGCGTGGGTTACTGTGGGGCTAACCGTGGCCCACCAAATGAATTTTTGCCAGTTCTAGTTGATAGTTCCTGTTCTTCTGTACAGTGAGCCGAGAGTTGCAGGACGCTGTAGACCTTACGAGCTGTAGTGGACAGGGATAGGCCACTACAAGTTAGGAGAGAAAGAGAGAAAGAGAGAAAGAGAGAGAGAGAGAGAGAGAGAGGACTGGAGAGAGAGAGAGAGAGAGAGAGAGAGAGAGAGAGAGAGAGAGAGAGAGAGAGAGAGAGAGTGAGGACTATGTTTGAATGCCAATTCAATGTCTACGTCTCTAAGCATGCAGTATTGTCAGTGTGGGGGTTTGTGAATACTCTCTTGTGCTGTACCAGTAAACTTGATGTATGGCGGAGCTGACAGCGTCGTGTCTTAACTCAGTGTGTCAAGCGTAAATCTGTACCTGTGGACACTTGGTCGTGTGCTGATGATAGTGCACCTTAGATAGCACACAACACATATGTATGACTGAGTATTCGTGGATGTACATTCTGCAGTAAGCTCATGAAGAGATGCAGTGAAATATTTGTAGGAAGCACCCCTAATTAGTAGAATTTTACAACATGATTGTTGGAAAAGGGGACAACCTAGTCTTGTTCTCTCCACCCCCCCCCCCCCCAGAAGAGAACAATGTTACAACCAGGAAAATAGAGCCCATTAAAGAGGCTAACAAAAGAAATGATGAAGAGGTTGGCAATATATGATAGGTTGGCACTGTGGTACATTTGATAGTTTTAAAAAAAAACCAGTTAGCTGCATATCGTTTACAGGACACTGGACACCAATTCAAGCATTTACTGTCTGCAGTTTCAATAGGCAATTTAATGTTCAGTAGTTTGCCATTGCTATCTGAATGGTCAGCTTTCCATGCCACTGTCAAAATCACCTGCAGGTAACTGCAGAAATACAAAGCACGTTCACCACTCCTAATCTACAGGTATGACATAGATGATTGTTTGAACATAACAGAAAGATGTTTGTGGACAGGTGTTTCCCAGGATCCACATGATGCTGGGGAAAGTCTGCAAAATTAGAACTACATCAAACAACTAGCTGACACTTTATATATTCTTGTTGATGGTACTTGTCAGACAACAGTGTTATCAAGTGCTGTAGTAAGGCACTGGAGTCACAGTCCATTAATGCCAAGGATGAAGTTCCTCCTCTTCACAGCCCCAAACTTGGGCAGTATTGTAGAGACCATGTCTTGTCCATGCAGCATGATCCCTCGCTTGGCCTGCTTTTGTATTAACTCCAAAGGCACAGTAACACCAAAACATTTGTATAAATAGTTTTTATTTTATATAAAAGCTCAGTATGAAACAATGACTTTATGCCATGCCCTGCCATTCAACAACATTGTATGTTTGTGTTAGCAATAGATCAGGTTTATCTTAATTGTACAGGACCTGTGACTTCATCACACAAACAGTAGCAGTCACACCATATTACAGATCCAACACATATGTGATGATTACACCAACAACTGGTTCCATCGATATCAATTCAGAACATCTCTCCACCTTGTTCTTGGTCCACCTATGGTTTGATTTTTTTCTTCTCTTGTTGTTAATGCTTTGTATGGTGTGGTACTACAAGGCCTTCTAAGTGGACAACTTTCTGTTGAACTGTCTTTGTACGTCATTCAGTGTCTGTGCTACAAGGGCTCGTGCTCCTTAGTCCTAACTGAGTTTACCTCTTCTCGTCACTCTCCTAGCATTTTCAAGACTCCTCATTTCCATGGTTACTAGTCTCATTTCTGAACTGTGAGTAACCAGCCCAACACCACAAGTTCAGAACAATGAATCTACAGAGTATTTTTGGGGGTCATATTCCCTGCATCTAAGCTGTGGTGGAAAGTTTTGGTTGTTCGTCCACTTCTGAACTTTACTCTTGCTCTAGAAAGTGAATTTTGTGTGCACATCCATTTTACAGACCTAGCCCATTTGAATGCAAACTGTACGTTCCTTGCCTCTCAGGCAGATGCCCTCCGATTTAAAAAAAAAGGGGGGGAATTAGTCCACTCTTACTACACGCTCGTTAGAGAAGGCAGTGGGTTTAACACACCCCCCCCCCCTCCCCAAAATAGTGGTCACAAAACCCAAATAGGGAAGCAGAGTATTATGAACAGCAGTAGTAGCTCTAACTACAGATGTTTTCAGCTGACCACACAGCACAAGGAGAAACTAACTCAGATATTATCAATCACTTATCTATTTGTAGGTCAATTATGAACATCCTATTTTCAGTCAAGCAAAAACCACTCAACACTGTAGAAGAAACTTAAAAAAAAATACTGAAAATCCATCTCCTATAAATAAAACAATTAAATGCACTGACTAAGACAGAACCCAACACCAAGTAATGATGTTCCCTTGAGAAAATTATACACTTCATTGTAAAATATTAGACACAATACTGGTAAATGATCATTCATCTACTCACACACACACACATCATAAAGATAACATTGTTCTTCTTCAGCATTCCAAGCCCTTTGGTAACTCCAAGTGTCTGTAAATCTGCCTGTGTATTATCTCTCCACTTAAGTCTGCCTTGTGGTCTACTCCCATCCAACTCTTATGTGTACGTAGTTCTTGTCTGTCTCTTATTTGCCATTCTCTCTATATACTCCAATCATCACAATCTATAAGCTGTTTGTTTCCAGTAATAAGTCGTGATTTAAACAGATGATGAATTTCATTGTTGCTTCTCACTCTCCACCTCCACTGTTTGTCTTTGATGGGGGCAAAGATTCACTGTACGAACAAAGATAACATACTACACATAAATGATGAAATAGCAGATACATCAACAACCAGCAGACTTTAACTAGCAGATGAAACAGCAGACATCCATGTTACTAGCAGATGAAACAGCAGACATCCATGTAACTAGCAGATAAAACAGCAGACATCCATGTAGCTAGCAGACAAAACAGCAGACATCCATATAACTAGCAGATGAAACAGCAGACATCCATGTAACTAGCAGATGAAACAGCAGACATCCATGTAACTAGCAGATGAAACAGCAGACATCCATGTAACTAGCAGATAAAACAGCAGACATCCATGTAACTAGCAGATAAAACAGCAGACATCCATGTAGCTAGCAGACAAAACAGCAGACATCCATATAACTAGCAGATAAAACAGCAGACATCCATGTAACTAGCAGATGAAACAGCAGACATCCATGTAACTAGCAGATAAAACAGCAGACATCCATGTAGCTAGCAGACAAAACAGCAGACATCCATATAACTAGCAGATGAAACAGCAGACATCCATGTAACTAGCAGATGAAACAGCAGACATCCATGTAACTAGCAGATAAAACAGCAGACGTCCATGTAGCTAGCAGACGAAACAGCAGACATCCATGTAACTAGCAGATGAAACAGCAGACATCCATGTAACTAACAGATGAAACAGCAGACATCCATGTAATTAGCAGATGAAACAGCAGACATCCATGTAACTAGTAGAGGAATGGGCATCTCCAAAAATACATGTCTCTTTAATGCTGGTTTCAAGAAGCTGTTTCTAACAGAAGAGGGGTAGCACCCGCTCATGTTTGTGAAGTCTCAACAGCCTTGAATTCGACCCCTCTAAAACAAGAGAGAAAACAAATGTTATAATACAAACAGATACTACTGTAGGGGTACACAGTTATTATCCTATGATGCATAGATACAACTACAGACAGACTATCAGGCTGATACTACTATTAGTTACAAGTTAAAGTTGGGAGAGGACTGACTTCACTGCACTGGGTTTTATCCCACATGGCTCAGTCTCTCTCTGCAGAATGACTATCCTCCTGCCAAGAGCGTCACACTAAGCACAAGCCCTATAGCTCTGACGATGAATCCCAGGGTAACAAACTGCACTCATGAAGCTTACAATGCATGCATGAATTGAACCCACAACCTTCAGAACGTGAAGCAAACAGCTTGGCCATTTCACCACAAGAGACTCCCTAATGAATAATGCTGGCCAAAGGATATTTGCCGAAATCAAGGAATGATCAGAAATCTTGAGGTCATCAGTTTCACACTCTCCCAAATGCGTTACGATGAAGCAACTACTATTAGTGATCACATATACTAATTGAGATGTTCACAGATATGATGCATGGATGCAAAGTACTAAAGTGCAGAGCATCATATCAAAATATATATTGTACAACCTAACAACAAGAAGGACTACTTGAAGTAGCTCAATCAAATATATCAATGAAATATGAGCCACACATCTGACTTAATCCTTTCCCTTGGAGATGCTGATAATCCAGGATCAAGATCAATCGTTTTTGTGCACTGGTCTGTCCCTGACTAGCTGATTAATTCAGTTCAGCACTGTTTGCACCTGCACAGTGTCAGAATATACGAGACAGCTTCAAAAAGTTCCAGGAATTTGTGTGTTCTGTATTGAAGATTAAGCCAAAATGTAATTACTGATACTAGGTTTTTCTAAAATAAATAGTTTACTTTGGCAACTACACACTTTCTGCAACACTGATTTAGTTGTTGAAAACATTGCTGGAATCCATCGTTTGACACCTCTAAAGTTGGTTTGTGACAGTGGTGGCAATGTCCTTTGCATCCTTGAATTGCTGCCCTTTCAGTGTCAATTTTAGATGAGGAAACTACATTGCCAGGTAACAACAGATAAAATGTGATGGCACACTGTCATGGAGCAGAAACCAATTGTTGTTCTTTTTTCTTCAGGGTGTTTCCTTTTGATTACATCTTTGATTGACTAGCAGAATGTCTTAATTAGTAGATTTACTCTAAACATAAATGCATTTGAATATAAATGTTACAGACAGGTTCTAAGAATATCTTGGGTAAAGAAAAGAACAAATGCATCCATACTTCAAGAGCTGAATATTGAAGAGGGTTGGCTAGTAAAGACAATAAAACAAAGAAAATTGAAATATTTTGGTCACTTGAAACGTCATGGAAGTCTAGAGAGAACAATAATGGAGGGGTATATGCCTGGGAAGAGAGGAAGAGGAAGGCCAAGGAGAAGATGGGTGCAGGATGTGGCAGATGATCTCCAGATGGGTGTATCAGACGCAGGACATCTTGCTCAGGATAGGAAGGTTTTCCGGAGGGTTGTTATGGCAGCGAGGTTCCGCGAGGGACATGCTACTGAATGAATGAACTCTAAACAGAGTTTGTAAATTTGAGATGTTTTTAGCCAAGAGGGGAATGGAGAATGAGAAGCAATAGGGAAAATTTCTAATCTGTTTAAATCCCCACTGATCAATGGCATCATGAGAGATAATAGACTGAAATGGCTGAGGCATACTGAGAGAATTTCAGAGGACAGAGAGGTAAAAGCTGTGTAAACAAGGGAGATGAATGGCCGCAGACCATGAGGCAGACCAAGAAGATAATGGAGAGATAACATCCAAGCAGACCTACATACACTTGGTGTCACCAACTGTAAAGAAAAAGGCCAACCAGAGAGATGAATGGCCGCAGACCATGAGGCAGACCAAGAAGATCATGGAGAGATAACATCCAAGCAGACCTACATACACTTGGTGTCACCAACTGTAAAGAAAAAGGCCAACCAGAGAGATGAATGGCCGCAGACCATGAGGCAGACCAAGAAGATCATGGAGAGATAACATCCAAGCAGACCTACATACACTTGGTGTCACCAACTGTAAAGAAAAAGGCCAACCAGAGAGATGAATGGCGGTGAGCGATTTCTGCAGCAATGGGACTCAAGGACTCGGAATGATGAAGAAAATAAGAGTTCATGATAAGTGACTTATGTGGGCAGGCCTGTACGTAGGATGTAAAATGCTTCTGTAGAGACATTCATTCTATGTCCTTTTCTTTATTTATACATTTGTAAATACTAGTTACATTTTGCCACCTTCAAAATGTTGCCACCCTGTGCAGCTGCACATATCTAAATATGACCCTGCATGTGAGAACAGATTCATACGTTACCATTTTACTGACATATCAACTTTGGTTTTCAGGTCTGGCCACAGATGGGAACAACGAGATGACGTAATTTAAGGCTGTGCGCAGACTGGTCAAACAATATCCTTCTTCCCCCATCATATACCTGCCGATGGTTTGACATTAACAAATCATTGAATAAGTAGCATGCAAAAAAAACATAAATATACATAATCAGAAAAATATTGAACAGGTGAAAAAGTACATTCTGAATGTAAGCCTAGGAACTTATCTTATATATTTACTGAAACTTACCTAAGTTGAATATAATTTGACTAAGTCATATAATTTGACTGTTAAAGAAACCGACTGAATGTCATACACTGACGAGGGTCTCTAAGTGGTACAGAAACTGATTAAAAGATATGTGACAGCAAGTCACAAAACCCGACTGAAGGTTAGTCGGTTTTTTTTCTTTCTCAAATGGGTTATAGTAATGTTTTCTGCCCTAGAAAGAGGGTGACTTCCCTTCTCATTCATGCCTCCTCGTGTCACAGGGTCTGTCCTAAGTTGCGGGTGTGTCATGCTTAGTAAGCAGCCGCAAAACATCGTATTTTTCTCGTTGTCAGTGGCTGGCAATGTTGGGTGTTCTATATTCCAAGATGGGAACATTTTTAATGGCTCCAAGGCCTAAACCCCCTACCCCTGTGTCCCACGACTGTTGGCAGCGTATATATAGGCTGCATGCAGTCGTGGGACATAGGCTTCACTCTCTCGTGGGACGGAGGCTGAGGCTGTGGAGTGGAGGGGGCGGGGAAGAGTTGGGGTTAGGGCCAGTTCTGGGTGCTTTGGGGCCATTACAAGTGCTCACATCAGGGAATATAGAACACGCAATATCGTTGGTCGCTGACAACAACAAGTAAATATGACATACTGCTGGCTGCTTACTAAGCATGACACCCCCTCAACATAAGACAGGCCCTGTGACACGACGAGGCATGAATGGGAAGGGAAGTCACTCTCTTTCTGGGGTGCAAAATTTAACAAGTACCCCATATGATTCAAGTTTGGCTCTCAAGTCTTGTGTGCTGCTGTTAGGTTACCAGAGTTGTATTAAAGTTCCCACTTCTGGAGCTACTCCTACATTATGAAGTGATCTTTGGAAAAAAACCATATAGTCTAATGCTGCAATTCCATGTTAGGTAAGCAATGGTTACCTTTCCGGTTGACCCAGCCTAGATTCTAGGTAATGTCCACGGAAGTAAAGGTGGCCGGTGTGATGCTAACAAACAAGAACTATCATATGCTGACAACCGTTACTTTTAACACAAACAATGCTTACCCTTCATGGATAAATTCCGACATAGCATGGCATTCAGCCGACAGCTGAGGCATGGCACTTTGAACAACCACATAGCTGAGTACAGGCAGTAGGTCATCGGCTCCCCTAACACAGAAATATATGTGTGAGAATAGCCAGTATAATTTTGGCTCCCAAATGTAGAAATGCTGGTACAAGTATTGTTGCTGAGCTGTTGTCATATAAGCCGCCCAGAAGTAACATTTACACGCTGCATTATGATCTTACTCGTACAAAACTGAAAGGTAATATTTGGCCTAGTTGGTAAACTGCCCTTCACCCCCAAAAAAAACTGCCTGCACTCAGATCTCTGAGCCAGAAGAGATTTATTAAGGTCTCATGGCTAGTAGCTGGTAAGGTTATCCTAAATATAACGTTCTAGGAGGTTGAATGGGGTATCTGAGATTTAAGCTCTTAGACTGGAACTTAGGGTTTGATAATCTGAGGCACAGGGGTATTAAACCTGCAGCAGCAGCCTGCAGGGGTAAAACAGTCAACAATCTATGTGCTATAAATAATCTATGTGCTGTCAATAATCTATGTGCTGTCTATTATTTATGTGCTAAAATATAAATAATCTATCTATGTGCTGTCTATTATTTATGTGCCAAAATAATCTATGTTCTGTCAATAATCTAAGTGCTGTCAAAAATCTATGTGCTGTCAAAAATCTATGTGCTGTCAAAAATCTATGTGCTGTCAATAATCTATGTGCTGTCAATAATCTAAGAGCTGTCAATAATATATGTGCTGTCAAAAATCTATGTGCTGTGAATAATCTAAGTGCTGTCAATAATCTATGTGCTGTCAATAATCTAAGTGCTGTCAAAAATCTATGTGCTGTCAATAATCTATGTGCTGTCAAAAATCTATGTGCTGTCAATAATCTATGTGCTGTCAATAATATAAGAGCTGTCAATAACATATGTGCTGTCAATAATCTAAGTGCTGTCAAAAATCTATGTGCTGTCAATAATCTATGTGCTGTTAAAAATCTATGTGCTGTCAATAATCTATGTGCTGTCAATAATCTATGTGCTGTCAATAATCTATGTGCTGTCAATAATCTATGTGCTGTCAAAAATCTATGTGCTGTCAATAATCTATGTGCTGTCAATAATCTAAGTGCTGTCAAAAATCTATGTGCTGTCAATAATCTATGTGCTGTCAATAATCTAAGTGCTGTCAATAATCTATGTGCTGTCAATAATCTAAGTGCTGTCAATAATCTATGTGCTGTCAATAATCTATGTGCTGTCAATAATCTATGTGCTGTCAATAATGTCAAAAATCTAAGTGCTGTCAAAAATCTATGTGCTGTCAATAATGTAAGTGCTGTCAATAATCTATGTGCTGTCAATAATCTAACTGCTGTCAATAATCTATGTGCTGTCAATAATGTAAGTGCTGTCAATAATCTATGTGCTGTCAAAAATCTATGTGCTGTCAATAATGTAAGTGCTGTCAATAATCTAACTGCTGTCAATAATCTATGTGCTGTCAATAATCTATGTGCTGTCAATAATCTATGTGCTGTCAATAATCAAAGTGCTGTCAATAATCTATGTGCTGTGGTTTAAATGTCACTGCATGGTAATACTCTCATAGTTATAATTTAGAAGATGGTTTTTTTTCTTCAACTTGACATAATTTGCTTACATAAATATTTCACATGAATGTCACGCACTCAATAAGTGTTGATGTTCGTGTTTATAATAAATGATATTTTACATTTACTGCTTAAGTATGGACTGCAAGCCTGGTATAAATCTGCAGTGATAAATGACAATATACACTTATGTCAGTTTCATTATGGAATGTAAGCCGTGTATATGAAGCTGTACTTTCTTCTTCTTCTTCTTCTTCACATTCACCAGCTGTAAACTACAAAAGAAAGTTCTGACTGTTTGTCCATGTATGGACTGTAGTCTTATTCCAAAATCTGAGTCCTGCATGCACATTTGTTTCACAGATCTGGCTTATATATATGCAGACTGTTGGTTCCTTGCATCTCAGGAAAATTCACTCCAACTTCAAACGAAGCTGCTAGTTAGTCAACTCCTATGACATGCTTGAAAGGGGGGCAGTGAGACTTTTCCCCCTCCCCCGACACGCATGCACACATGCACGCACACACACACACACACAATGGGGCTCCAGCTGTACTAAGATTAATGACATTTCACATTTGATGCTTAATGATGTATTACAAGCTTGGCATAATTTGCTGTGATATTCACACTTATCTTAGACTTACACAGATGGGGCTTTCTTGTTGGCTGATTCACCAGTGCCATGTTTCTGGCTGTAGTAGTCATCCACACATTCACAAATCTGTCGACACACTTTCACTGCAGAATATCACCACACATAAAAAAGCGCATGAAAATTAAAGACCATAGAAGCACCACACAAAGCTAAAATAATTTCACATATTTGAACTGAAATGTTTCAAATCATATTCTGTATGTTTTTAGGGATGCCTGGTGCTGAACCACAACTGGTGGCACATCAGGACTAGGATTCACTCTGGTCATCGTCTATCTACAACTTTTTCTGGTCATTCCAGAAACAGGCTGTCTACCAGAGGTCTAGCCAACGTAGAGTTGGCGCGTTTTTTTTTCTCCCTGAAGGTGACGTGCATCTGCCTAAAATGTAAGGAACCAAAAGTCTGCACATAAACAAGCTAGATCTGTAAAATGGATGTGCATGCAATACTCAAGTTCTGGAATAGGGCCAAAGTCCAGAAGTATACGAACATGCAGGACTTTCTGCCAAAGTTTAAATATGAAGAAGAAAGAAGTATTGTATCAGACAATCCTGTGATACTTGACACGTTCTAGGACCATAACACATATAGGAGGTTTTGGTTGTATATGTGCGTACCTTTCTTTGCCTTCAATAAAAAAAAAAAAAATTTTTTTTTGGGGGGGGGGGGGGTGGCACATTTTCTGTTGTGTTTATTTAGTTCTGAGCCAGATCATATACAAAAGACATTGATTTTGGCCAGGACTTTTTTCTGACAATATGCAATGGTATGCAGTTTTGGCACTTTTTTCTTTTTTTAATCAGTGCAATTTTAACAGACACTTGTTGCGAGTGCCAGCAAATTTCCTTTTAAAGAAAAAAGAGAAAACCTTTAGTAGTGAAATCAGCTGCTGTTACTGACCGACACATTCTAGCTTGCTGAGCATGGTGTAATGTTGCTGGACATTGGTCAGCTCAGTGATGGCCCGCTGGTAAGGTTTGCACGCTGGATCTGTCAGCCAGAGTTTCTGTGACACTTTGAAATCTGCAGGGGTTGAATCTGCCAGTCTGGTCATGACACAAGCCAGCATCAGTTCCTGCTTGTGGTTGACCACTCTGGAAAAGAGCAGAAGACACATTTTTTATTTGGTTATTTCACCAAAAGATGACACTTCTTTGTTTAGTGCCCATACTCTTCCATGACTGATCCTTTTTCAGACACTCATATAAAAACTGGATGTCATATCAGTATAGGCCCAGACTTGATGTATTCAACTGTTGGATTTACCTTCTTCATCTTGTGTTAATATCTGCTTTGTGCTGCTAGGTTTTAGCAGAAGATAGGTAGTCGAGCTAGGGCATGCTCCGTAGCTTGGTGTGAGGTCAAGCTATCAGTTACTCCTTCAGTCCATTTTCTTCTAGGTCTGCCTCTGATTCCTGGTGTTTCCATTTTCATGCTGTATGTTCTCCCTGCCGGGATTGTTAAATTCATTCTCCTTAGATGGCTAAACAATCTCGGTGTTTGTACTGCCGGAAATTATGGTGGCAAACAAGTCTATCAAGACAGAGGCCCAAGTTTAATCCCTAGCAGAGGTAGAATTATTTGTTGGTCAATGAAGAAGCATACAGATGGGTACAAGAGAACTCTAGCCAAATGGAGGCCTTACACTTCTGAAACATGTAAACTGCAGCAGAAAATTCTGGTTATTTATTCATGTCTGAACTTTGGTTTTGTTCCAGCACTTGAGTTTACATGCACATATGTTTTCCAGATCTTGTGTGCAGATTGTTGGTTTCTTGCCTCTCAGGTAGATGCACTCACACTTGGAAGGAATTAATGATCAAATTCACATTAGCCATGTTTCTGGCAGGGGACCCTATTTCTAGGCTGACCTCGGCAGGGGTAGATAAGTGTTGAGCAGTCTGAGTCCTAGCGCACCACCACAGCAGTAGTTCACCTCTGCACCCTCTCCGTCCATTTAATGAAATAGCAACAACTGCGCAAATTATCTCATAAAGCACACCATTTTTTTTTAGTATCCAGAAGCCATGAGTTGTTAACCCTTAAGCTCGGTATTATGGATATCGCAACCTTTTGGCCTTGATTCCATTGTAAATACCGTAGAGAAATGTGGCTTTTCTGCCCACCCCTGGGAGTAAACCCGGACCACAAGGAGTTCGTCATTCGGTCACCGCACAATCCGGTTTAGCCAACTACGCTAGAGAGCCGGGCAAAGCACACTATAAAGCAGATGTGCAAAGATGACAGCCTTACCTAAAAAGTCTCAACAGAGTTTTCCAGATAGGTTTAAAGAAAGGCTCCTCCAGTGACACAGCACACTGATCCTTGCCCACAGGAGTGTCCAGTGGTTCATAGGAAATGGTCATTATCACCAGCAGCTTTTCTAATGGACAGTAAGAAATATACATGGACATTAAGGATGGTCTTTAATCTTAACTACCTGAATCTAACTCTCTCTCTCTCTCTCTCTCTCTCTCTCTCTCTCTCTCTCTCTCTCTCTCTCTCTCTCTCTCTCTCTCTCTCTCTAAAACTCATAACATATCTAGATATAGCTTAAACTTTTGACATATCTAGATATCATAATACCCTTAACATACCTAGATATCACTAAAAATCCTAACATATCTAGATATCACTAAAACATTTAACATATCTAGATATCACTAAAACATTTAACATATCTAGATATCACTAAAACTCTTAACATTTCTAGATATCACTGAAACTCTTAACATATCTAGATATCACTAAAACCCTTAACATATCTAGATATCACTAAAACCCTTAACATATCCAGGTATCACAAAAATCCTTAATATACCTAGAAATCAATAAAATCCTTAACATATCTAGATATCACTAAAACATTTAACATATCTAGATATCATTAAAACTCTTAACATATCTAGATATCACTAAAACTCTTAACATATCTAGATATCACTAAAACTCTTAACATATCTAGATATCACTAAAACCCTTAACATATCTAGATATCACTAAAACCCTTAACATATCTAGATATCACTAAAACCCTTAACATACCTAGAAATCAATAAAATCCTTAACATATCTAGATATCACTAAAACCCTTAACATATCTAGATATCACTAAAACTCTTAACATATCTAGATATCACTAAAACCCTTAACATACCTAGAAATCAATAAAATCCTTAACATATCTAGATATCACTAAAACCCTTAACATATCTAGATATCACTAAAACCCTTAACATATCTAGATATCACTAAAACCCTTAACATACCTAGAAATCAATAAAATCCTTAACATATCTAGACATAACTAAAATCCCTAATATTAATAATGGTAACACTAAAAACAACATACCCAAATAACAATAAACACCAAGTTAACAAAAAATGTAACATACCCAGAAAACAATAAACGCACCATACCCAGATAACAATAAATGTAACATACCCAGATAACAATAAATGTAACATACCCAGTTAACAATAAATGTAACATACCCAGATAACAATGAATATCCTCTGATATAGACTTCAAATGGCGCAGGTAAGCCTCTTGACTCAGCTTCTGGAACTGCTTGTCTTTCCGATGTTTGTTCTCTAGGTCAACGTTCGAGGAGAAGCCCCTACCCTGGCTCTCCCTGTCAGGCTGGCTGACAGACGTGTCACTAATGCCAGAGTCGAGACTGGAGCTTTGATCTTGGTTCAGAACTGTTCTTTGCTGAAGGCCACTCTGATATCCTGACTGATCACTGGCGTTATCATCAAACCATCCGTATCCGTCATCATCTTCCTCTTCACTACCATCAAAGAGATAGTCTAGTTTATTTTCATCATAATCAGAGTCGCCCGACTGGTAGCTGCTGTAGTCTTTCGTCACCTGTCGCATTAAAAGCTGTGCTTGTCGTCTCTCCCAGGACATCTGAGACTCTAGTTCCTTGCCATGGTCTACTGCAAGCTTGTCCGTTCGACTGCTGGTGTTATCTTCTTTCTGTGACACTCCATCACAAACATTTCTTGTACTCTCTGCTTCGCTACCTCCGTCTACTGCAAGCTTGTCCATTCTACTGTTATCTTCTTTCTGTGACACTCCGTCACAAACATTTCTTGTACTCTCTGCTGCATTACCCCTGTCTACTGCAAGCTTGTCCGTTCTACTGCTGGTGTTATCTTCTTTCTGTGACACTCCGTCACAAACATTTCTTGTTCTCTCTGCTTCGCTACCCCTGTCTACTGCAAGCTTGTCCGTTCTACTGCTGGTGTTATCTGCTTTCTGTGACACTCCATCACAAACATTTCTTGTACTCTCTGCTGCATTACCCCTGTCTACTGCAAGCTTGTCCGTTCTACTGCTGGTGTTATCTGCTTTCTGTGACACTCCATCACACAAATTTCTGATGCTCTCCACTTTAGAAACCTGATCTTCACACAATGTTCTGTCCCCAACATCATCACTGCTCTGGTCCCCGTCGTTGTTATTCATTTGATGAATATTTCCACCGACCAAACTGTTACCAAATATCAAATTTTTGAGATCTTCTTGTACATCAGAATCTGGCAAAATGGCTGGACTATTGGAGGTTAAAGGATTCTCAGTTTCCTGCAACAAGCCTGGAGACTCGTGGCCAACATCTGACACAGCTTTACTTTCATTTGACAAGTCACAGATAACTTGGTTGTCCTCTATCCGATTCTTTGTGGAGCATTCTGACTCAGACTGATCAAATAATGGGTGTAAATCTGAGTCAATATCGATAACTTCAACCTTTTTATTACTGAACTTCAAACGATTCTTATTCTCATCAACATGATGTTCTGTCTTGCTTGAGTTTACTCCAGTGCTGTTTTCGCTACTCTGTTGGCTGACCTTCCCATAGCCATCTTTCAAAGAACACAGACTTGTTGGTTCTGGTTTGTCTGTGCTTGTGGAGACTGGACTCTGGATATCATCACATAACGTGTCTGATACGTCATCCAAGGACGGCCAGGCACTGAGGGGTAAAGGTACCTGGAAAACAAACATTACAAATAGTTATACCATCACATAACATGTCTGAAACATCATCCAAGAACGGCCAGGCACTGAGGGGTAAAGGCACCTAGAAAACAAACATTACAAATAGTTATACCATCACATAACATGTCTGAAACATCATCCAAGAACGGCCAGGCACTGAGGGGTAAAGGCACCTAGAAAACAAACATTACAAATAGTTATACCATCACTTAACATGTCTGAAACATCATCCAAGAACGGCCAGGCACTGAGGGGTAAAGGCACCTAGAAAACAAACATTACAAATAGTTATACCATCACTTAACATGTCTGAAACATCATCCAAGAACGGCCAGGCACTGATGGGTTTAAACTTTGAACAACGGGTCAAAATCATGATACACGGGTAATAACTCATAAGTGCTCCGTTTTTCTTCTAACTCAAATCCGAGTCCGAAGAAGCTCAACACAGTGCACAGGCTCTGTAGCACAGGAGAGGATCCTGAAATATTTTGGGTAGATTTTTTACTCCAAATTTTGCCTGTGCAACGCTGTTAGGCTACTCTTTTTGATTTCCAACTGCCAAGTGATTTTTTTACGTGTGCAACAATGCACACAGGCATCTGACCTCACTACCCAGAGACCTGGGGGAATTACTAGAAGTCCAAGTCAACGTGAAAAAATTCCAACCCTTACTGGGGGTTGAACCTGGAACCTCCAGCATGAGGCGGACACCATGCCTCGAGACCACTCAGCTCTCCCGCACTGAGAGGTAAAGGCAGCAGGAAAACAAAGATTACAAGTAGTTACTTCTGTGTCTCACAGTCACTGCAATGGTATTCTGTTTAGTGGGCCTTGCCTGCCGCCCAAACAAAGTAATTAGAGTTCAATCCCCTGTACATGCAGAGACCCTCCTCACCTCCATCCCCCCGTGTTCCCCCTAGGGTTAACCTGGCCTCATAAAATTGTGTTTCAATGTGAAATAAAATGTTTCTAAATCTGCCAGTTCTGGATCTACAGACCCGCCAGTACTCAGTGAGTGATGTGGTCAACATCCTGCCGGCCGCCTTTACTTTCCAGGACATTGCCTGGTACCTATTTTATGCTGTGTTCATTTGGGAGACAATCTTAATTATGAACACAAAATCTGACCCCAAGCAAATTTAAATCCTTGTCCTTGAGGCTAGCAAGCAAGTGTCTAACCATTACTCTACGGCCGTTCCCATGAAAATATGTACCAGACAATTTCCAGATTTTTTTCTAGAAATTTTTTTGGAACGAAAATTGAGGAAGAAGCAGACTGGCCATCATTTCATATGTGGAACGCTAGAATACATTAATGTTGACATGGCATGTTGTCAATGTTGACATGGCATGTTGTAAATGTTGACATGGCATGTTGTAAATGTCGACATGGCATGTTGTAAATGTCGACATGGCATGTTGTAAATGTTGACATGGCATGTTGTAAATGTTGACATGGCATGTTGTAAATGTTGACATGGCATGTTGTAAATGTTGACATGGCATGTCGTAAATGTTGACATGGCATGTCGTAAATGTTGGCATGGCATGTTGTAAATGTTGACATGGCATGTTGTAAATGTTGACATGGCATGTTGTAAATGTTGACATGGCATGTTGTAAATGTTGGCATGGCATGTTGTAAATGTTGGCACGGCATGTTGTAAATGTTGACATGGCATGTTGTCAATGTTGACATGGCATGTTGTCAATGTTGACATGGCATGTTGTAAATGTTGGCACGACGTGTTGTCAATGTTGACATGACATGTTGTAAATGTTGGTGTGATGTGTTGTCAATGTTGCCCTGACATGTTGTAAATGTTGACATGACGTGTTGTAAATGTTGACATGACATGTTGTAAATGTTGACATGACGTGTTGTAAATGTTGGCATGACGTGTTATAAATGTTGATTTAGCATGTTGTAAATGTCGAAGTGGCATACTATAAATGTTGACATGGCAAATTGTAAATGTTGATTTAGCAGGCTTAAATGTTGACAAGACACCAACCTGGACGATGTCTATTTCCTGGTGCTTGTTGGCTATGAGGGGATACAGCCTCTGATATATCTGCATCTGGTACTTGTGAAGTAATTCAGTGAAAGGGTGATCGGAACACCGCAGAATCTCCTGCACCAACTGACTGATCAAAATAGGGTCTTGTGGGTTGGCTTCCAATTTGCTTCTCCACTGTTTCAACCAGGTCTGTTGGTGAAGAATTTAATGTATGCAGTTAAATATTGGACAAATTATCGAGGCTCTCACCGAAATCAAAGAAGAGTAATACTGCACACTACCAGGTATGTCGTAAGAGCTGACTAAGGGTAGGGTTAGGCTTGGGATTGGCTACCTCTTTTTGTAAAAACAATAGCTACAAAACTAATATAGGCATAAACTATCAACTAATGCATGGCAAGCGGTTATATCCTTGGTAGTGGGTGGAACTCACCTAACGCCCTCTCTATCTTATTTTCCTTACTTTGTACAAATCAGATTAGTCATCAAATGTAACAAATATATTCAGTCAATGTCACATCTATTTACAAAAATAACAACAACAACAACAACAACAACAACTAAGCAGACTCACTGCATCCTGTTCGTACTGTAATATTTTCTTATAAATTAGCCTCTGTTCCTGTTCTTCTTTTGACATTCCCGCAGGGGCAGCAAATCTCCTGAAAAATATCAACAATCAAACAGTGTTTCTGATGTTAGGTGTCAACAACGTTAATCAAGTTCTACTGTTAACAATTTTAACCAGCCTCTAGTGTTAACAAGTGCAGCACTGTAGTTAAAAAGTTAGTGAACGAGCCTGACAATTTCATGATCATTGGGATACCAGGTCTGTTTCCTGCGACGGGCGATTTATTGAAAAGAACAATGTTTTTGTGACTTTTAGACCTGGGAGAAATTCAACACTGAGGGGACACCACTAAGGGGACAACACTGAGGGGAAAACTGAGGCAGACTTTAACCAGGTTGCAACTCGAACTATTAGCATGTCAATCCTTTATTGGTTACTGAAGCAAGGGATGGAGCACATGTGGGAATGTTTCGAATGCAATGATGTCAGTTATTGATTGATTCATTCATTACTGTAGAGTGTGTGTCTATCTCAGAACATGACTCTATATTAGTACATGACTATTTTAGAACATGACTCTATCTCAGAACATTACTCTATCTCAGAACATGACTCTATCTCAGAACATGGCTCTATCTCAGAACATGGCTCTATCTCATAACATGACTATATCAGTACATGACTCGGTATCAGTACATGACTCTATCTCAGAACATGACTCTATCTCAGATCATGACTCTGTATCAGAACATGACTCTGTATCAGAACATGACTCTGTATCATAACATGACTCTGTATCAGAACATGACTCTGTATCAGAACATGACTCTGTATCAGAACATGACTCTGTATCAGAACATGACTCTGTATCAGAACATGACTGTATCAGAACATGACTCTGTATCAGAACATGACTGTATCAGAACATGACTCTGTATCAGAACATGACTCTGTATCAGAACATGACTCTGTATCAGAACATGACTGTATCAGAACATGACTGTATCAGAACATGACTCTGTATCAGAACATGACTGTATCAGAACATGACTCTGTATCAGAACATGACTGCATCAGAACATGACTCTGTATCAGAACATGACTGTATCAGAACATGACTGTATCAGAACATGACTGTATCAGAACATGACCCTGTATCAGAACATGACTGTATCAGAACATGACTGTATCAGAACATGACTGTATCAGAACATGACTGTATCAGAACATGACTGTATCAGAACATGACTGTATCAGAACATGACTGTATCAGAACATGACCCTGTATCAGAACATGACTGTATCAGAACATGACTGTATCAGAACATGACTGTATCAGAACATGACTCTGTATCAGAACATGACTGTATCAGAACATGACTGTATCAGAACATGACTGTATCAGAACATGACTGTATCAGAACATGACTGTATCAGAACATGACTGTATCAGAACATGACTCTGTATCAGAACATGGCTGTATCATAACATGACTCTGTATCAGAACGACTCTGTATTAGAACATGACTCTGTATCATAACATGACTCTGTATCAGTACATGACCCTGTATCAGTTCATGACTCTGTATCAGCACATGACTCTGTATCAGTACATGACTCTGTATCAATACATGACTCTGTATCAGAACATGACTCTGTATCAGTACATGACCCTGTATCAGTTCATGACTCTGTATCAGTACATGACTCTGTATCAGTACATGACTCTGTATCAGTACATGACTCTGTATCAGTTCATGACCCTGTATCAGTTCATGACTCTGTATCAGTTCATGACTCTGTATCAGTACATGACTCTGTATCAATACATGACTCTGTATCATAACATGACTCTGTATCAGTACATGACCCTGTATCAGTTCATGACTCTGTATCAGCACATGACTCTGTATCAGTACATGACTCTGTATCAATACATGACTCTGTATCAGAACATGACTCTGTATCAGTACATGACCCTGTATCAGTTCATGACTCTGTATCAGTACATGACCCTGTATCAGTACATGACCCTGTATCAGTTCATGACCCTGTATCAGCACATGACTCTGTATCAGTACATGACTCTGTATCAATACATGACTCTGTATCAGTACATGACCCTGTATCAGTACATGACCCTGTATCAGCTCATGACCCTGTATCAGTACATGACCCTGTATCAGTACATGACCCTGTATCAGTACATGACCCTGTATCAGTTCATGACTCTGTATCAATACATGACTCTGTATCAGCACATGACCCTGTATCAGTACATGACTCTGTATCAGTACATGACCCTGTATCAGTACATGACTCTGTATCAGTACATGACCCTGTATCAGTACATGACCCTGTATCAGTACATGACCCTGTATCAGTACATGACCCTGTATCAGTACATGACCCTGTATCAGTACATGACCCTGTATCAGTACATGACCCTGTATCAGTACATGACCCTGTATCAGTACATGACCCTGTATCAGTACATGACCCTGTATCAGTACATGACCCTGTATCAGAACATGACTCTGTATCAGAACATGACTCTGTATCAGCACATGACCCTGTATCAGTACATGACTCTGTATCAGTACATGACTCTGTATCAGTACATGACCCTGTATCAGTTCATGACTCTGTATCAATACATGACTCTGTATCATAACATGACCCTGTATCAGTACATGACCCTGTATCAGTACATGACCCTGTATCAGTACATGACTCTGTATCAGTACATGACTCTGTATCAGTACATGACTCTGTATCATAACATGACTCTGTATCAGAACATGACTCTGTATCAGTACATGACCCTGTATCAGTTCATGACTCTGTATCAATACATGACTCTGTATCAGTACATGACTCTGTATCAATACATGACTCTGTATCAGTACATGACTCTGTATCAGTACATGACTCTGTATCAGTACATGACTCTGTATCAATACATGACTCTGTATCAGAACATGACTCTGTATCAGTTCATGACTCTGTATCAATACATGACTCTGTATCAGTACATGACTCTGTATCAATACATGACTCTGTATCAGAACATGACTCTGTATCAATACATGACTCTGTATCAGTACATGACTCTGTATCAATACATGACTCTGTATCAGAACATGACTCTGTATCAATACATGACTCTGTATCAGAACATGACTCTGTATCAGTACATGACTCTGTATCAGTACATGACCCTGTATCAGTACATGACCCTGTATCAGAACATGACTCTGTATCAGTACATGACTCTGTATCAGAACATGACTCTGTATCAGCACATGACTCTGTATCAGTACATGACTCTGTATCAGCACATGACTCTGTATCAGCACATGACTCTGTATCAGTACATGACTCTGTATCAGTACATGACTCTGTATCAGTACATGACTCTGTATCAGTACATGACTCTGTATCAGTACATGACTCTGTATCAGTACATGACTCTGTATCAGTTCATGACTCTGTATCAGTACATGACTCTGTATCAGTACATGACTCTGTATCAGTACATGACCCTGTATCAGTACATGACCCTGTATCAGTACATGACTCTGTATCAGTACATGACTCTGTATCAGCACATGACTCTGTATCAATACATGACTCTATCTCAGAACATGACTCTATCTCGGAACATGACTCTATCTCGGAACATGACTCTATCTCAGAACATGACTCTATGGTAGAATATAACTCAGATCTAAATAAAACTCCTGAAAACAAATAACAGAATTAGAAGACACCAAATAGAAAGTGGAAATATGGCTCAAGAGACAAGTGATCAATGGATGTGACCCTGAGCCCCATGATGGGGGAAACAAAAGAATGGACCCACTGTTTCCCCTTACAAGCTGCAGGCAACTACTTAGAGGATTGCTAAAATTAGATGTGTTGGGCCAAAAGATGAAGATACTGCAGCCTAGCTGTAAACCACAACACAGTAGGTTAACTGACCTTTGAAGGGTGAATGCAGAAGAGGAAGAAGAAAAATACAGCTGAATTGACATCTTCAAAGGGAAAAAAATCTTGAAACCCTTTTAGAAAGACACAAAAACTAAAAAAAATCTAAAAAAAGAAAAAATCAACAAAATGATGCAGTACCTTTCCCCCTGCGCCTTAGCTATGGAAAAATTCTCTGCCATTTTTTTTTTGAATGGTCAAAATCTGAAACAATTGAAAAGAATTTCATAGATGGGGAATTTGACAGTTTTAAAAAAATGATGAAAAAAAACAATACTTATTTATCAAATTTTTTTTTTAAAGGAAATTTCCCTTTTTTAAAAATTAAAGAGA
>CAJHNH020005392.1:0-21952 GCA_905116865.2 Candidula unifasciata
CTGGCCCTGCACTAAAGAAATATTTGTCTTTTCCCAAAGAAAATACCCTGGGAGAGACAAAATATCGATGTTTATATGTCTGTTCTCTTGTAAAGGTTGAGCGGTCGACCTTCGCTACCATGACATAGATGATGATGCCGGCGCCCAATCTGCCCTTTCTAATACATCCCCGATCATCATGCCGCCTTCCTAGTCGCCCCGGGTCCCCTGCCCCCCGCTGCTCACCTAAATAGTGTTCCTGCCTGCCCCCGTTTTATATAACACCACCTGTCACCTGCAGTTATGAAGATAATAATGCATCTACAAAGTATTGATTTCCTATACCTTTCCCTAAAACCAATCACTTGTGCTGTCATCAGCCGCCCGATCAATATTTACTAAGGACAAAGAGGGCGGCTTACCCGATCGATATTTACTAAGGACAAAGAACAGCCGCCAGAAAGAACCAATCACTTTTGGCCGCCATCTTTTACTAAGGATAAAGAGAGATCGATTTCTCAAATGATACCTCAATTACCGCACATAACTACTTACGGCAAGGTCGCTTTCATGCCCCATAGAAGTAGTTTTCTGATTCATTTTTCCACACAGAAGGAGAAACACAGCAATAACACCTGTGGACAGAAATGTGTATCAAATCTGAACGACATAACCGCATCCAGACAGACAGAAATGTAGACAATCATGAAGGAAAATAGACACACAGACGGTCAGAGAGACATGTAGCTCCACTTCGTCGCTTGGGTGAGTTGTTATGCATGCATGTGTGAATTACTTAATAGATCTCCATCTCATCCAGGGCGTTTGCTTGTTTTAGATAGGAAAAAAGGGAAGGGGGGAAGGGGATGTGCCAGAACTGACTACACAATATTTTAATAAGTTGCGGTACTCATCACACAGTGTCTATTACAGTAGCGCTAAGAAATAATTGTGAATAAAACAGTGCGGGTACTATGTTTTGTTGCGCAGTGCCAGACTACAAAAGTACTGTATGGAGGTACATATGTGTGGATGTTAGTTTGTTAGTCGACAAATTATCCTCACTGCACGTAGAACCGTTCAGTCTATAAGTGATTGGATCCCCTTCTTAGTAAATCCCGCAGCATGTAGTGGCTCGCGACACCAGTTCTGTGTTTATTTCTTATTCTTCTTTGGCTTCCTGCAAGCACTTTTCTCTGGCCACATCCTTCTTATCATTTTGTTTTTACAGTCTGTTCATGGTTGCAGATTCACAGTCATCACTTGGTTCTCGCAAACGGCTTACTTCTCGTAGAGTATTCAGAATTTCAGCGTAGTCCATCGCTCATCTGCCCTCCACAGTAGCCGATCTGCTTGCTCATTTCCTTGCACACTTGCGTGCCCAGACACAAATTTTAAACTAATAAGTGTCAAACTCGAACGCTCTATAAATTCTAACCACTGACTTCGGAGCCAACCCTTCTCTATATTCCTGAGCATAGTCACTGTGTGTCAGTGTGATGACGCATTTATGGGGTTTACACACACACACACACACACACACACACACACACAATTAAGGTAGGTAGGTACTTGTACCCTACCAGGACATGACACAAGCGATAAATACGCGGTGACATAAAGTGCCACCATGCGGATGAAGATCACCCGTGGAAAGGTCCCAGAAACACCTTTCAGCCGTTAAGAACATATCTATGGCTAGGCCATATTTATGGCCCGGCTATATTTAGGGCTCCCAGCAAAAGCCGAGGTGAGGCTTAAAAAGGTAAAAAAAAATGCATCCAACGAGGGAGTGGTAGTAATAATACAATACTAAAGCTGGAAAAAGAAAGGGATTTTAAAAAGTCTGCCAGTAACAGTTGTGTATGAATTTCGAATGATGACAAGAAAATGACAAAATACCTTAAAGCCGTTCGTCGGCTGCGTGGAATAATTGATGCCAAAAACTGGGAGACCTGACAGAGGGACATCTGTGTTGACACAGCGCCGGACTGAATACAGTCGTCATACATAATTTACAACGGTCTTTGGTCTCTTATAGCCATCTATGTTATCTTGATTGTCTGAGAGTTGTTCCTACAAGACTAGGTAAGACAATGATACATCGCCTGACTGCAAATGTCTGTCAAAGTATGACAATGTATAACTCTAGTGAATATGTCCGTGTGTGTTCCTCTTATTCTCTTTACTTTCTCTGTCTTCTATTTTATCTTTTTCTCCTTCTATTCCCCGTCTCTCACCCTCTCTCTCTTTCTTTCTTTCTCTGTGTTTGTGTATGTGTCTGTATCTATGTGTGTCAGTGTGTATGTCTGTGTGTGTGTTCGTGTGTTTCTGTCTGTGACTGTGTACCCGTGAGGGAGTCTGTGTGTGTCTCTGTGTGTGTCTGTATGTATCAGTATGTTTCTGTACTTATATATGTGTGTGTGTATCTGTATGGGTGAGTAAGTGTGTATGTATGCTTGTTTATGTGAGTTTGTATGTATGTTTGTGTGTGTATATGAATGTGTTTGTATGGTTGTGTTTGTATGTGTGCATGTATCTATATGTGTGTATGTAAGTGTGAAGTGAGAGAGTTGATGTGTGTGTGTGTGAGCGCCTATCTCTATCTCTCTCTCTCTCTCTCTCTCTCTCTCTCTCTCTCTCTCTCTCTCTCTCTCTCTCTCTCTCTCTCTCTCTTAGTCTCTTTGACAGAAGTTCCAAAGCCAATAAGCAAATGACGACATCACACACCTAAGGGCGCCTCGTCGACCGCCTCGAATAACTGATGGGGTGGCATTAGGCGGCGAACAATCAAATGGAGACGAGGCTTGCTCCCGCGACGGCGAGATTCTCTGAAAGACGGTTCTAGGAGAGCCGCCATCGGCGACCGGGACGCCTATTGGCTGGCCGGTAGACGACTTCGTCGCCGGTCGGGACAGTATGTGGGTTTGTCTCGTTTGATTGTATCAACTCTGCAGGAGTCCTTTTCAGGGATATCGGTGGCTTGCAATGCTAATCTATTTTATACAGCGCACGTTACCTGGTCACAATAATAATCCAAAGCTCCCCCTTTAGAGATGCTGGTTGAAATGACGATTTTTTTTTTTTCGCAGCAAAGCACCCACGTACTCATCTAGGAGTGCCGCGACCAAGAAAACATTGCCAATAATTTTCTGGGACTCAAGCCTTGTTGAAATGTGCAAAAATTGCGCTTTTGTTAGCGTTTTTAGCGGTGTGTATATGTATGTTTGTGTGTGAGTGTATGTGCGTCTTTTATTCTTTCTATTTTTTTTTCTTGCATTCATTCTTTCTTTTTTTTTTTTACTATCTTTTTTTTTTCAATATGATTCTCTATATATCTTTTTTTTTTCTCTTTCCCGTTTTTCGTTGTTACTTTTCTTTCTTTCTCTATTTTCTCTTTCTTTCTTTCACTCTTTCTTCCTCCTTTTCTTCTTCTTCTTTTTTTTTCTCTTTTTCCTCTTTTTCTTTTACAGTTTCTTCTCTTATTTCCTCTTCTTATTCTTCTTCTTCTTCGTCTTCTTCTTCTTTACCCCTTCCTCCGCCTTTTCCTCCTCTTCCTTCTTCTCCCTTTTCTTCTGTAACTTTACATTTCTAAGGTGTTAATAATTCGTATTCATCTTCTTAGTTTTTTTTTTATTTTATTTCTAAAGTTGTCACGCTCTTTGTTTGTCGGACTCGATGTCTGAATGGTTTGTTGTCTAGTTACATCATCTAATATTCTGTAATTGTGATTGTCGGTTTGCCTGGAATATTTTTGTCATTGAATGTGTGATACTTAATTTATAACTTACCCCTGACGTCACGACAACGTTCACGGGAGACATTCCCAAAAAATTCTAGGGTGTTCAGGTTGTAGTTTCTCGCGATTTCTCTACAGCCAAGTATAGGGTTAGGGTTAGGTTTAGGGTTAGGGTTAGGGTTAGGGTTAGCATTAGAAGACACTAGATGAACACTCAAAAAAAAATCACCACACAACAGCACACTTGCACCCCTTGAAATAATGGACTGTCAGGTCAGCTGTGGATTTCCCACGGGGATTTCGTGTTTGGGGTACGTTATAAATTAAGAACCGAATGTTTTCCTATTATCTGTCTGTCTCCCCATTATCAGTCTATTTCTCGGCAGCAGAAATTAACATACCCATAAAAATGATAATAAAATGGATTTTGACATGACGTAGCAAGATGGCTGACTCCCACAAGACCTCACGTCTGCGCGAATAATGACAACCCAGAGACTTTCCCCAGACCAGAGAGGCCAGTGACTAATGAAGCGTGAAACGCCAAAGCAGTGCGGATAACTATTGCGTCCAAGAGTTGCTTCTGCGAGATCGGTAATGAAGCTGACGTTCTGAATATAACACATTGTCATTGTCGTTGGGAGCTAGAATGGCAAATTTAGAATCAATGCATAATTAGGGAATAGTGAGGGAATAATAAGGATCGTTTTTATGAATAATCAGACCCGTATTATGCAGGGGTTTCTTCCTGTAAATAGATCAGTTATTTTTCTTGGGAAATGTTACATGAAATATCTTTGTATTTGGTTGTAGACAAAAATAACTCACTAGAAAAGATTATTTCATATAAAGTAATCGGTATTTATCTCAGGACACGTTATACAAACATATTTGTGTACCTAGCTGATGACAAAAACAACACTCACTTTAAATCTGTTGTTAATTTTTTTTTTTTTTGGGGGGGGTCAGAAAACTGAGGAGCGGCTGGCCGAACTATGGCAACCCTATGTTCTCAAGCGGGAGACCCGGATTCAAATCCTGGGTACTTCTAGGGATTTTTTTTCTTTCTGTCGAAAACATAAAAATTCCTTACCTGCACAGTCGTGGCGACGGCACTAGCCATGCGGCCGTAAATTCTCATGCTCAAAGACCCCCCCCCCCTTTTCCCCCCGACTACACCGCAAAATTGGTATATAAAGGCAGTAATTGGCAGTTTTGGTAAAAAAACTTGCTAAGTTTAAACAACCCTTGTTTTCTCTGTAGCCATATATATATATATATATATATATATATATATATATATATATATATATATATATATATATATTACCCAGCGGCTTGAGCCCTTGTAAACACACTGGGGACAGGCAATCGACAACATGGGGGCTAACATCTGGGAGCTTAGTCAACTTAAGCCCTCCGCTGCCTCCCACCCCCACCCAATAATATTAAGGGGGCTTGGTTCCCCCCCCCCCCTCCTCCCGACATTGTATAGTTGGTTAAGCTTAGGTCCCTTTAGCTCCTTCCCTGAAAATTTATAAGTGCTGAGGAAGTCTTGGCAAATTTTCTTCACCGTGTCAGCGCACCCCTATACCACAGAAGAATCTATATAACTGTCAAACACCCTTTTCGCTCTGAATCTGTAACTTCTGCCACCCCATAGCTGCAGCGATCTCAGTCAGTTTCATACTTATACCGGCTCCTCTCAACCCACAAGCACTGCAGGTTAGACTACGACCAGGCTCCAGTTGACCGGACAGGCTTCTGACGTCACCGAGTCGGGCTAATGATGCATTAACGCAGCAGTTCTCAAACTGCGTGTCGAGGCACCCCAGGATACCGTGAGCGTATGCCAGGGGTGTCGCGGGAAAAATCAAGAAAAGTCGGCTCAAAATTGTGAAATTATTAAAGAAGGCATGTAAATACTCAAAAGTTAAAATTTACGTTGTCTTACCTCGCAACTGTCGAAAAGAGTTTATTTCTTGTTTGAGAGCCGCTGCGTTATCGCATCGTTAGCCCGACTTGGTGACGTCAGCAGCACGACTCATCAGCTGGAGCTGGTCCTGGTAAGACTATATCGGTATGACCGTTAACGGTACTCCAAATATAACTTCTCTGCGGGCTGAGGGAGATATTTGGTTATGCCCTGGTGGAATGCCATCCAAATGCTTGGTCAGTTGCGTATCTTTTACAGGACGTTGCAGAACCAATCCCGGCTGTTGTGTCGTTTTTCTAGGCAAATTTACGTCCAGTAGTTTGCCATTGCTATCAGGACGGTCGGCTTTCTTGATACCATTGTCGAAAAAAATGCAAGGCGTATGGCCCGCAGCTGGGATCGAACACGGCATCCTGGCATTACGAAGCGTTCGCATCGACTTAGCCACAGAGCCGACCATCCAAATTCAGTTGGGCCGGGGGTTCAAAAGCGAAATGGATTTGAACTCCATCTTCATACCTAATGTTATGGGCATAGAGACTTCAGTTTAATTATATGATAATAACATGCTTTATTGATAAAACACAAATGCTTGAAGAGCCGAATGTAGGACGGGCCTGCGTGCCCAATTTATTACACTTTGAAGATAAAGTGTGTCTCTTTCTCTCTCTCTCTCTCTCTCTCTCTCTCTCTCTCTCTCTCTCTCTCTCTCTCTCTCTCTCTCTCTCTCTCTCTCTCTCTCTCTTTCTCCCTCCCTCCCTCATTTTACTCCCTATATATTTTCTCATATATAAAACTTATAATATCCCCATTAAAGATACCCACTCATGCGATATAGTTCAAACCTCTCTGAATCCTTCAAACAATCCGATTGTTATCCTCTCAGCTGTGCAACCGATAATGACCATGACACCGAATATTGAACATTTTATTCACACATTGCGCTGCTGCAACTGATCTATCGAAAATAAATGAAAACCCTGCGTGCAACAGTGCACGGCAGCCGCTGATTGACTTTCAGTGCACGATTCATTTGACAGACATATATATACACAACACCACACACATATACACACACAACCCTACACACATACACATAAAACACAACACACATTCATACACCACACACATAACGTCACACACACACAGACATATGTATATGATGACTGAAGTAAGTAAAAGATCTTTTTCAACTTATTGGCGCATCAGGCAAATTATACCTATATTATTTAGACCAATTGTCACTCGATGCTGTTACGTTGAATATATGTATATTTTCTTGTAGTCCATGCTTGTATACAGGGTATACCACTTAGTGTAGTAGCTGTAAAGCCTAATAGAACGTGCCAACTGCCATATAATTGGCCAACAGAGAAGAAGAAGAAAAAGAAAAAGAAGCAGAACAAGTAGTAGTAGTAGTAGTAGTAGTAGTAGTAGTAGTAGTAGTAGTAGTAGTAGTAGTAGTAGTAGTAGTAGTAGTAGTAGTAGTAGTAGTAGTAGGAGTAGTAGTAGTAGTAGTAGTAGGAGTAGTAGTAGGAGTAGTAGTACTAGTAGTAGTAGTAGTAGTAGTAGTAGTAGTAGTAGTAGTAGTAGTAGTAGTAGTAGTAGTAATAGTAGTAGTAGTAGTAGTAGTAGTAGTAGTAGTAGTAGTAGTAGTAGTAGTAGTAGTAGTAGTAGCAGCAGCAGCAGCAGCAGCAGCAGTAGTAGTAGTAGTAGTAGTAGTAGTAGTAGTAGTAGTAGTAGTTCTTCCTTTTCTTCTTCTTCTTCTTCTTTTTCTTCTTCTTCTTCTTCTTCTTCTTCTTTTCTTCTTCTTCTTCTTCTTCTTCTTCTTATTCTCCTCCTCCTCCTTCTTCTCCTCCTTTTCTTCTTCTTCTTCTTCTTCTTCTTCTTCTTCTTTCTTCTTCTTCTTCTTCCTTTTCTTCTTCTTCTTCTTCTTCTTCTTCTTCTTCTCTTCTTCTTTTCTTCTTCTTCTTCTTCTTCTTCTTCTTCTTCTTCTTCTTCTTCTTCTTCTTCTTCTTCTTCTTCTTCTTCTTCTTCTTCTTCTTCTTCTTCTTCTTCTTCTTCTTCTTCTTCTTCTTCTTCTTCTTCTTCTTCTTCTTCTTCTTCTGCTTCTTCTTCTTCTTTTTCTTCTTTGGCTTCTTCTTCTCCCTCTCCTGTTCCTCCTTCGTTGGCCTGTTATAGGGCAGTGGGCACGTTCTTTTAGGCTTTATAGCAAAGCGTTTTCCGCCCCATCACATCCTATTCTACTTGACTATCTCTGTTTTTTTTTTTAAACATATTGTAAATGTGTGTACTTCACTGACGAAAAGCTCGTATAAGAAGCCCTGGCGTTATGCTTGTAGTAATCTTGGTGATATTTTTATGTTTCTTAGGTATGGAAGCTTATGGGACACCCTCACATCCTCCTAATACAGCGATCATGGCATCGACTTTACTCCGAAGGTAAATGTAACGATTCACAACACTGCACGACAATCTTACCTCACTGTGGTATTGATCGGAGGCAGCGTGATGGACGATTTCTGCGCTTCCAGGCGATCTATCTGTTTGTATGCGTCCGGGCCATAGCTGCAGCGTTTTCTGGTCCAGGCCAGGCTAACTAGGGCAAGAACAAGAACTAAACCCACACAGAGCAATCCCAGGAACAGCAGCGACAACATTTGATCTGTGAGAGAAATTAACGACAGAAGTCAAGTCAGCCAAGTAATAACAGGCTAGCACGCAAATGCTAAGGGTTTAATCTACTAGAATTACCAATACAACACATAAATATACATAGACAACGAGCTCCTTGATGCGGAGGAAAACGTTTACTTAATTGCATTTACTAGGGTTACTGCGTACGAAGGCGGTTCTTTAATTAAATGAACATGGGACACACACAATGCTATATAAATCCTATCTTGAAACACGGAAGTGAATCATGGACCGTTCGTAAATTAGTGAAAACTTCTTTGAAAGCTGCGCAGATGTGGTTTTTTTGACGAATGATGAAAATACCGTGGATAGATAAAAAGAGTAATGAAGATGTCTTAAAAGAAATTGCGCACGAAGAGAACTGATTGCCCACATCAAAAAGAGATATCTACATTCTTTGGTCATGTGATGAGAAGGAGAAAGCTGGAATACATCGTGACGGTATGAAAGTTGGAGGGGAGGAATGGCAGAGGGGGACAGAGAGAAAAGATGCTGGACAGTTTGACATCATGGTATGGAAGATCATCTGTGTCAGCGTTGACTGAAAGAACACAAAACAGAAGGCTGTGGATAGAGATGACTACCAATACCACAGGGCAAGGCCTTTGAAAAAAAAGAAGGGGGGGGGGGCAAGGGGAATAGCGTATAAACACAAAAACAAAAAATTTTTGGAAGTTTTGTCCGGAACCTTTCTCAACATTAACCACAACAACTCAAACAAGGGGCAGATTATCCTGGCAGCCAGTGTCCTGTTATGAATGACTATAACATATAAAGGAAGAGAAAACGGTGTAGACCGAATGAAATAAATAAAGGAGCGAAAATAATAATATAACAATTAAAAAAAAAACTAATAATAATAACAATAACAATGAAAGATGAGTAAAAGCCTAATAGGGGTGGTTATAATAGTAAAAATAACGTCAATAGTGATAACAATAGTAGTAGGAATAAAAATACTCATGATGCATAAATGGCAACAATAACAGATATAATAGAATGAAATAATATTATTTAAATGAAATTATGCAGTAGTAACGAAGTGGCTAGAAGCTTGACTATCATCATAAAAAACTTGTGATCAAATCCTTATCGTGGTGTTTTTGTTATAAATAACCTTCGGTGCCCAGGTAAGTCCAGCCAAAAAAAGCAGTTACCAGAAACACTCTAGGACACTCTAGGTAATAAAGGCCCCGGGGATCTGGCCGACTAGCAACACTCAAGGTAAAGGCGAGACGAATATACACTTAGACAGTTAATTGTGCCATCGGAGTTGTAACTTGCTACTGCTGAAAATGGGAACCTAGGAATTATGGGAGTGTTCCGAGTGCTGTGATGTCGCTTCTTAATTCAACATTCAACACAAGTTAGTAAAGTCAGAACGGTATGCGTCTGTGGTGTAGGCGAAATTGCTTCGTAATTTCGAGGTGCCGTGGTTTGATCACAGTTGCGGGCGATTCCGTAGCAAACAAGCTATCTTGGTTTCCATAGTGGTATTGAGAACTGATTGTTTAGTGGCAATGGCAAACTAGTGAAGATAACAGTGTCTAGTGAAATCATAAACCGCCAACACAATTCTGGGGTTGGTAGGTAGGTAGTTTCAGTTCCTGGTTTGCACATATGCAAAGACATTAAAGTAGTTAAGGATTCTTTTTACGCCACTGGGTCAGTGTTGTGTGCAATCCGAAGATCCACACTACGGACAACCGATAATGAACATGAGGTATGACGAGGACACGACGTCACTTGCCGACAGAAATTTTTAGACAGATGACAGTTGCAAAAAATGTGTTAATGGCAGAGGTTGGAAACTAGGCTTAGCTGTATTCTACTTGATGCCGCAGTTGGCGGGGAGCTTAGGCTCTGTACTCTGGCTTAGAGGTAAAAGGAGTTATTCTAATTGATGCCGCAGTTTGTGGGAAGCTTAGGCTCTGTACTCTGGCTTAGAGGTAAAAGGAGTTATTCTAATTGATGCCGCAGTTTGTGGGAAGCTTAGGCTCTGTACTCTGGCTTAGAGATGAAAGGAGTTCTTCTACCTGATACCGCAGTTTGCGGGGAGCTGAGGCTCATTGCTCCGGATTGGAGGAAAGTAATTAGCTAACCGTCGTTTGATACAGTGACTGTAATGTATGCATTTCATTGACGCCATTTATATCTGTGAGGAATCGTTCATATAAATTTCTTTGATTTGCCTGTCAACGACGTGTTTGTAGCAGTTTCAACGGTTGACTTTGTTACGGCGTTTTTCTGCCCGCCGTTGGTCTTGGTCATTGGTTACCCCTAGAAATTAGTTTACTTGGAATTTGTACGGCATGGATCCGGGACTACACCTCACGGCCTAATTTATGAACAGAATATCACCGTACAGTAATGGAGACTAATTAGAGCCGTACAGTCAGACTAGGTACTTTAATTTTATTTCACCCTAAGCATAGGTAGGAATATACTATACAAATAGAATATCTTTGTTCAGGAACCACTATGAGTATAGAAATAAAGGAAGACCACCCCAAAACAAAACAAAAACCACATGGAGAAGGGAGCTAGAGAGAAAAGTTAAACAAATGGGAACGACACTGGGAGAGCTGCATGCGATAGCCAAGGATATAACGACTTGAACTGGCTAAGGGCGTTTCTCCCATTGGGATATAGAAGGCAAAAGAAGAAACAAAACAAAACCCGGGAGTTTCTGGGAAAGTCCATTATTATAGGGGTGTTACGGTTGGAAATGAATTTAGGGGGAAAACACTAAGAGAGCGCCAGCGTGGCCCGGCATGAAAATAAAACTGATCTTTGTCGGCGCCGAACATCTCAGAGACACCGACTAACCTTAACCCCGATCCCTTAACACTCCTTAAATATTGGACATTGTGTGAATTAAAATTAAAGTACACATATGGGACACACGCGCGCGCGCACACACACACACACATATATATATATATATATATATACGCACACACACACACATATATATATATATATATATATACGCACACACACACACACACACACACACACACACACACACACACGCACATTATACCTATCACGATCTTTAACACGATTTCCATTAAGAAGAACTCTCAGTTAATATGAACACAGCTGCTGTCTTTGCATGGAATTTATTATTTAAAGTTCCCCGTTAGCAGGATTTTCTAACACGAACTCTTGATTTGTCAGTGTCTTGTGAGCTGTGTTAACAAGTTTTTACAGTACGTAAATCCACTGTGATTTGATGGTTAATGTTTTCACCATTTACCAGGTAATGAACTGGGATTTGATGGTTAATGTTTTCACCATTTACCAGGTAATGAACAGGGATTTGATGGTTAATGTTTTCACCATTTACCAGGTAATGTCATTGGAAGTAAACGTGGGCGGATGTCTGACCATATCATCCATGGAGTGGCTTCTGGTCACTAAAAACATGTGTCTAGCACCATTTGACAGATTCACCCACTTTCCCTCTACTTAAAGAAACTGTTGTACTCTTTTTGCCACGTTTAAATTTAGAGTTAACTTCTTTTTTTTTTTGTGTGTTTGTGAGCTAATGCATGAGTAATGCATAAATACAATAGACAATGCTTTGATTCATGTCACAAAGCAAAAACATATAAGAGTCTTAGAATGTTGAATTAGGAATCGAGATCACAGCACCCGGGGCATTTCCATAAGCGCTCTGTCCCCATCTTCGCAGCAAGTGAAGAGTTGTAGTTCAAATGGCACAAGTAACTGTCTGATTGTATATCTGTCTCGCCTTTCCATTGACTACTGAGATTGACCCATATTCCAGGTCAACTGCTCGCAGTGCCACTTTCCTCAGACCATAATAATCTCTCTGTGTGTGTGTGTGTGTTTGTGTGTATGTGTGTGTGTCTGTGTGTGTCCGGATCCATTTATTTAAGACTTGGAAAATAAGAAAATAAATAAGTAAACGTAGGAACATGTACACATTAAATATATTATACATATTAAAGTTGTATTTAATGGGATGATTTGAAAAAATAGGATCACATTCAAGTGGGAGATTGGGTGATTTTAAATATTTTGCTGTGTATACGTAATTAAAATTATGTTGTGGGTAAATAATAAATATTCTATTGCAGGTAAGTTATAGATATTCTGTTGTGGGTAAGTTATAGATATTCTATTGCAGGTAAGTTATAGATATTCTGTTGTGGGTAAGTTATAGATATTCTGTTGTGGGTAAGTTATAGATATTCTGTTGTACAGTGGTAAGATATAGTTCTGTTGTGGGTAAGTTATAGATATTCGCCTTCTTAAAAATATGACACCCCCCCCCCCACCACCACCAACACCCCCATCACACCAAAATTAAAGTTGTGGGTGACTATAGATATTCTGGGAAGGTTAGTAAAAAGAAAAATACAAGCACAGTTTTTTTAACAAGAACTTGGAGAAAAAATAATCCGAATTTATCCTTAAAGCGTCTCATAATGCACACACTCGATAGCTCTAGCGACGACCCCTATGAAATCTTCCTAATCCGAACCTATAATTCAGGGAACTTGGGAGATGCAGTGTTTGTAAGTTGAGAAAGGCTGTAAAGCAGACATGTCAAAGTGGTGGCACGAGGGCCGTATGCGGCCCTTTGCAAGCACACCCGCGCAATAGATTGCATAATTTATTGCCTGGCATATTTCTCTGTATCTCGTCAGGTGCATACTATAGTAACAATTGAATAAAATGAAGCAAATAAGTGAATCCTAGGCAATAAATTATGCAATCTATTGTTTGTGTCTTCTTTGTTTAAATTTACAACGGGGAAATATTGCTTTAATAATCCAAATGTTAAATAGCATAACGTCACTGGCTTTTCGTTTCATTTATAGTTTTATTCAAACATGATGTTTATAAACAAAGCGCAAAAACAAAAATGTTATTATAACAGATTACTTCAAGTAAAAAAAACATTCAATTTCAAAATTTTGGTTTACGTCCCACTTAAAACGCGTTTGCTAAACCTCCCCCCCCCCCCCCCCCCCCCCCACAAACCCTTTTTTTTTTTTTTTTTTTTTTGTTTGTCCTGTTGAAAACCACCGTTTGAAAGTGCTGTTAAATATTTACTAGCGCTGAGGAACTTCCTAGTATTTCTGGGAGTGGGAGTTCGGGATGGGGGGGGGGAGGGGGTTCACTTCACAGCAGGCATGTCAAACTAGGGTCCCCCTTGAGAGCCATATGGGTCAAATGTTGTCGTCATGAGGGTCACGCACGACAACTGACTGGAATTACTTAATAAATCTGCTTGCAGAAAATGTCCTTTTTTGCGTGTCGCGGGTGTGCCGCATACGGCCCTCGTGCCACCACTTTGACATGTCTGTTTTACAGCCTTTCTTAACTTGCAAACACTACATCTCCCAAGTTCCCTGAACTATAGGTTCGGATTAGGAAGATTTCCTAGGGGTCGTCGCTAGAGCTATCGAGTGTGTGCATTATGAGACGCTTTGAGGATAAAAGCCCTAATGTAAAGGACCCGGTGTCACAAAATCGACCCCTTGCTTCCCAAACATCTATTTTCGTCACACCAGTTATCCTGTGTTTGGTATTTCCGTCTGCTGCTATGTATATATATATATATATATATATATATATATATATATATATATATATATATATATATATATATATATATATATATATATATATATATATATATATATATATATCCCTCGACATAGAGAATGACCACAAAAGTAACATCAACAAAACAGCAGGGGACAGCGCTAACAAGAAATGGCCAGAATAGCAGGTGACAAGTAAAGCAGGCTTGAACATTGTTGAAATAATGGACACGCATTTGCTGTGTGAAAATTTAGCAACCAAATCCATCTTTTGTTTCGACTTTTTTTTTTTCGGCTTTTTATGAATCCACAAGTAATTTTATTGTTAAGTTTTGATGAAGTCATTATTCTTTAGTTGCTTTAAAATACAGGCTTTGATTAAACGTCCGTGGCTGTCAGGTAACAATCGCAGTTGACGACTAATTGTTAACCTGTCAGTTTCAAAGTTTTCGCCGGAACTTTTTTCCTCAGCAAGAATCTGCACCTTCAGTTTGTTTTTTTTTAATCAGAAAAAAAAAGAAGAAAGAAAGAAAGAACGAAAGAAAAAGAAAGAAAGAAAGAAAGAAAGAAAGAAAGAAAGAAAGAAGAAAGAAAAGAAAGAAAGAAAGAGAAAGAAAGAAAGAAAGAAAGAAGAAAGAAAGAAAGAAAAAGAAAGAAAGAAAGAAAAGAAAGAAAGAAAGAAAAGAAGGAAAGAAAGAAAGAAAAGAAAGAAGAAAGAAAGAAAGAAAGAAAGAAAGAAAGAAAGAAAAGAAAAAGAAAGAAAGAAAGAAAGAAAGAAAGAAAGAAAGAAAGAAAGAAAGAAAGAAAGAAAGAAAGAAAGAAAGAAAAAAAGAAACTATTCAACACATAGAATCAAAGTAATTTCTTCTTCCATCGGTTTACAAGCTCTGGGGTCAATATTTTTCTTCTTATGACCCTATACCATGTAGCGTTCGTAGTCATATCCTCCACAACCTTCTGTCTCTTGTACTTTCACCCAGTTCTGAGATAGATGATCTTCCATACAATGATGTCAAATTGTCCAGCATCTTCTCTCCGTCTATCTCTGCCTCTTTTCCCCTCCAACCTTCCCTCTGTCAGTATTTCGTATATAGGTTGCCAAAACAGGAATATCTGCGCTGTCACCCTGCAGCAAATTGATTGTAAAACAGAAGTATAATATGGTTTAAGCCTTTAGTAAGAATGCAGCCAGGACAACTACCAATGCAGGAGGCACTACACATGAAAAGATCTGAAGTGAAAGCAAGAGGTCGTCCTATGAGAAATGGATTGATGGCATTAAAGAGCTTCTACATGGGCACGGAATGACAAAAGTCATTATTGCCCATCAAGCCATGGATCGCAAACTGTTCCTCCCCACAACGCTTAACGACAGAAGTGGAAAAGGATGATGATGACAGGTTCTTGACTAAGCTATTGATGTCTTGTACACAAAAACAACATGCGGTTTCCAAATCTGGGGAAATAAAGAAATAAATTAACTAAACACAAACTATCACAAAGAAAGCTAACTCGAGAGGTAAAAGGAAAGATGCGTACAGCGGCGCAAGTGAGGCTACGACGAACAAAGGAGCCGACACAAAGAAACATTTGGGGTTGGGGATGGGTGGAATTCTCTTGTAGACCCCCCCCCCTCCCTAGGTTCTAGCTGGTCTGGTCTGTATGTCTGTCTGTCTGTCTGTCTGTCCGTCCGTCCGTCCGTCCGTTTATCTATCTATCACTTTCTCTCTTTTCTCTTTCCGTCCCCCATGTAACTGATAAGCTTTCATGGAAATGAGAGAGAGCATATTATACCAGAGTTATCAGAACAGATTCGCCTGGCCACTACAAGATATTGTCGATATCGTGATGGAGGGACGTTTTGAAATTGAAAGGAATTAAGTTGGAGACACCGAGACGCAGTCAGATGACAGCTCATAATCCGTATAATTCTGATATGCAAACGATAAAAAAATAGTGATTTAATACAGATAAAGAAAGTGAAAGTTGACATGAAATAGGAGAAACAAAGAATCCTTGGACAGTGGATTGGAGAGCATTTTCACAATCAATTAGAGAAACAAAGAATCATTGGACAGTGGATGGGAGAGCATTTTCACAATCAATTAGAGAAACAAAGAATCATTGGACAGTGGATGGGAGAGCATTTTCACAATCAATTACAAATTAAAATGAAGTATACGTCTGGCAGGTTACCTCATAAAACTGCCAAGAACCTCTTTGTTCTTCTTTTTTAAAATCAGTTAGTCTTAAATTGCAGTGTAGAACAGGTTGCCTAGTAAAAACAATCCAGAGCCTGTTTGTTCTTCCTTTTACAGTCAGTTACGATTCAAACTAAAGAGAATGTCTGGCAGGTTGACTATTAGAAACCGTTAAGAGCCTGTTTGTTCTTTCTGTTATATTCAGTTACAACTCAAATTGGAGTGTCTGTCTTTCAGGTTGCCTCGTAAAAACTACAAAGAGCCTATTTGTTCTTCCTTTTGCTGTCAGTTACGACTTAAACTTTAGTCAATATTTGTCAGGTTGCCTCATAAAACTACTAACAGCCTGTTTGTTCTTTCTGTTACATTCAGTTACAACTTAAATTGGAGTGTCTGTCTTTCAGGTTGCCTCGTAAAAACTACCAAAAGCCTTTTTGTTTTCTTTTACAGTCAGTTACGACTTAAACTGAAGTCCATAATTGGCAGTTTGCTTCATAATCCTACTAACAGCCTGTTTGTTCTTTCTGTTACATTCAGTTACAACTCAAATTGGAGTGTCTGTCTTTCAGGTTGCCTCGTAAAAACTACCAAGAGCCCATTTGTTCTTCCTTTTAAAGTCAGTTACGACTTAAACTGAAGTCCACATTTGGCAGGTTGCCTCATAAACCTACGAAGAGGTTGTTAGTTCTTCCTTTGACAATCAGTTACAACATGTCTGGCATGTTGCCTCGTAAAACTATCAACAGCCTGCATGTTCTTCCTCTCCTGGATTCGGTAGGGGCGAATGGCAACAGATCACTTTGTGATGGTTTTGAAAGAGGGTTCAAGAACCGACCGTTTAGCGAGTAATGGTAAACTACAGAATGCAACATTGCTTAGTGAAATCACAGACAGACAAAACAAAAATACTGGGATTGGTTCTACAACGTCATGTTAAAGATTCGCTACAAATGTTTTTAGGAGATATAGACAATATATTCTTTAGTTCTTTAAACAGGACCGCGGAACCAATTCAGTGAACAATGATGACGATAATAACAGTGATGGTTATGATAATAATGATGATGATGATGATGGGTGGTGTGAAGATGGTGATGATGATGACGATAATGATGGGTCGTGGTGGTGGTGGTGATCCGAATATTGACACTTCGCATTTTGCGTTATTGTGTTAATCGCTCAGTGTGCGGTCCCGGTGGGATTCACCTTCACATTGAAACACACATCAACCTAATCATACTGGACTGCAGGCAAATTCTGTTTCCTAGTACCGAATATAAATGTGCTATGTGGTTAAACAGTTGAACATGGTTTTTCATGGCTGGTAGTTATTCAGTTCCTATCGTTGAGATTCCTACAGAGTACAAATCTGGAGGGGAATAGCAAATACATTTCCCACCCATGCTTTATTCATAGTATGAATTTGCATATATGTAAGTCTTGTTCTTCTTCTTCTTCTTCTCTTCCACCTTGTACCTCATCGAAGTGTCAGGGGGAGATGTAATGTTCGTTGATGAGCTCTGTCAAGAGCACTATTAAGACTGATGTTCTTTTCTTTAAGGCTGTTCTTAATGCAATCACTCCATATTTTCCGAGGTCTTCCACTCGCTTTATACCCGTTGTAACGTTTTAGTGTGGCTCGCTGTGGCAGATAGTAGCAGGGCATTCTTGTTAGGTGTCAAAATCACTTCATTTGTTGTTCTTTGATGACCTGTAAGACTGGCATTATTCCTAGCATTCGTCTGATTTCATGATTTCGTATTCTGTCTTTGCTTGAAACTCCTGCAGCTCTTCTAAGGTATTTCATCTCTGTTGTCACAATTTTACGTTCATTGGAGGATGTTAGTGTCCACTTTTGGCATTGATAGCATGGTGTTGGCCAAAAAATAGTTCTGATAAGATTCACTTTAGTACTCCGAGGTATCTGCTTGTGTGTCAACAGGGGAAATAGTTGCCCCATTACTTGATTATATATGTAAGTAATGTGTTGAAATATAAAACACAATTGTCGTGAAAGATGATAATTTGAAAGGGACTTATGTAATATTGGACTAAATGCCCAGTTGGGGACACTGTGGACATAATATTTATTCGATCGTTTGTTGGTTCCGCAGAGTGTCTAGTTGCTTGCCGAGATCATTCCAAAAAGCACAGTTTTCTTTAACTTCAGAGTCAGCCCATCCACATAAAAACTTGAAACAACTGCACAGACTTCTCTCCTGATCGTTCGTTGGTTCCGCAGTTTCTAGTTGCTTGCCAAGATCATTCCAACAAACACAATATTCTGTAACTTGAGCGACAATTTGAAACAACTGCACAAACTTCTTTCTCGTGGTTTTAGGACAGCTGTACGAGAGTCCAACAGCCTACAGAGGAAGAAACTGAATCCTTACCATGTAATTTCCTATAAGAAGCAGTGGGTAATCTGGTTAACCTTCATTGCCGAGACTGCACAAAATTAATGTAAATGTTGAACTGAAAGACAACGCTCAATAGAGTATAAAAGTTGAGTTGATTCAAGAACCGACATCACAGTACTCAGGGCATTCTTATAAGTGCTCCGTCCGCATCATCAGCAGCCAGTGCACAAAGTTCCAGTACCAGTGGTGCTAGTAGCAGCCTGATTATATGTGCGTTGATTATATTGAGCCTTGAGGATTGGCCAGATCCACTCTTTACTCTTCGTTGCAAAACTCTAACAAGACTGCGATGATCCATTTGTTGTTCCGAATTGTACATGTGCTCCCATAAGGCCCTAACCATGTCTGCCTTTTCATTCCTCAGAATTCCACCATGTTGTGCAGAGCCACCCAGTCTGTCCGTCTGTTTATTTCTCCATTAGCTTTTGTTAAGAACTTTCTTCTTCTTCTTCTTCCTCTTTTGTTCGCTTGGAAAAGTATATCTATATCTGCTATATCTATTTATGTTAAGAAGCCTCATGCACTTCTTTTGCTTCTTGACACTGAAACGTCTGTATAAATAATCACATCTCTAGAGCGAGCATCGTCTTGAACTGAGTGCTGAATGTCAACCTCCGTAGCACCTGCTGGCCACTTTCTGCACTCCCAGCTCAATGTGTTTATGACTCTAAAGAGGTCTGAGTGTTCCATGGATACAACAGTGTCAGATACACTATAAGAAAAGGGCGGTTAAGTCATCCCAGAGGTAGTGTACTGACCGTCTAGCTATCTCGGACAAGGGACTAGATTCTTTTAGTATTAATGATGTAACAGACAATGTATTTGATCGGCACTCATGGAAAGAGGTAGAAAGAAAGAAGAACATACTAGACAACACAAAAATCTAAAGCTATAGTTACCGTGCCGAGAATCGAACCTGTCACCTCCAGACGGCGTGTGCGCCTCGTTATGGGAACAAGTGCACTAAGAACATGGTCAACTAGGCACCCCCCCCCCCCCCAAAAAAAAGGTGCCTTTTTTCCATGTCTATCGTACAGCTTGAAATCCACAACTTTGGAATACAGACAGAATTATTTGTGTGGATTTGTTTGGGGTCCGGATACAAGTTACGAGTATTTAAATTAACCGGTAACCCAAAATTGAAAAGATCGGCTGAATATGCCAGCACCGGTGCAAAATTAGAAAACATACCCAGGATTACTTATATCATATAAAATTGTGACATAGTATATTATTACTCAAATCAAAGCACTGAAGAATAGAAACAGAAATCGATAACTGTTGCCATAAGGCACTATAAGGAATGTCTCTTAGGCTAGTTATTATAAAGAATATGGCAGTTTCTCAAACTTTTCTTGGTCGCGGCTCATTTTTTTTTTTTTTTTTTTTTTTTTTTTTTAATTAATAACAATTTTCCCAGGGTGCCCTAACCTAAGTAAAAGTAAGACTTTTCGCATCTAAGAGATTAAAGAATCAAACTAATGTATCTTCGAATATTTTGCGGCACCCCTAAGAAGAAGTCGCGGCTCCCCGGAACGGCGGCGAATCACTGCTCTAAGGTGAATTACAGTTAGATTAAAGACAACCAGGTCGGCCTCTACTGAGACTGAACTATTTCAGTTCCCAGATAACGCACCATGTGTACTTGGTATTATCTGTATGCGCCAGTCAACATGTTGTGTATAGTTATACATCTGCTTCTTTTTTTTTTTTTTGCTTCTTCTTCTTCTTCTTCTTCTTCTTCTTCTTCTTCTTCTTCTTCTTCTTCTTCTTCTTCTTCTTCTTCTTCTTCTTTGTTTCTTTTTCTTCTTCTTCTTTTTCTTCTTCTTCTTCTTCTTTTTCTTCTTCTTCTTTTTCTTCTTCTTCTTCTTCTTTTTTTTCTTCTTCTTCTTCTTCTTCTTCTTCTTCTTCTTCTTCTTCTTCTTCTTCTTCTTCTTCTTCTTCTTCTTCTTCTTCTTCTTCTCCTCCTTCTTTTTCTTCTTCTTCTTCTTCTTCTTCTTTTTCTTCTTCTTCTTTTTCTTCTTCTTCTTCTTCCTCCTCTTCTTCTTCTTTTTCCTCTTCTTCTTTTTCTTCTTTTTTTTTTAATTATTATTATTATTATTATTATTATTTGCGATAGGTTTCTGTGCTCAGATCAGACCATCAGGTGGGCTGCCTCTGTGAACTCGCATGTCAGTTGCAGGTCCTGCATGGTTCCCTATAGCTTGCTCTGCACACTTTGCTCTTGAGGCCAGGTTTCTTTTCGAAGTTGTATGTAGAGTGGGCAGGCCTGCAGAATGTGCTCAGATGTTTGTGGTTCTGTCTGACAGGCACACCGTAAAGATCGTACAGCTTTATTTTATGCATGTGGTAGTTGAGCCTACAATGTACTGTTCATAGACGGAAAATTGTTGTACGATTTGTACATCTTAAGTTTAATCAATTAAACTGAATTAATCCAACAACACATGTCACTCACAATGTGTTGTGTATTTAATTAATTCCTGTACTCCCGTGGATGCTATGTACCTACGCTTTTACTGTCGATGTCAGTGCTTTAATAAGGCATCCGCTATGATTTCTGGGACTCTGCGAGTTATAGATGTGTTCAAGCGGAAAATGAAGTATACATATATTGAAGGGGATTAAATGAAACAAGATACCATTTATCGTACTGCTTTGAACGAAGAAAAAAGACTGTAAACAGGTGCAGGGCTGAGCATTTAACATTGCATGTGGTGCCAACAAGAGTACCGAAATCCCATATGCTTATTGTGGAAAATTGTTCTAACGGCGAGCTGATCTTGATAGTCGTACTCGCCATCGCCATGGGTTGTGATGCTAATGGTTCCATATAACACAGGAGAATGCAATCCTAAATTATGAAATGCTTTCATCATTAAAATCTTGAATCATGCACATTTTTTTTAAACGAAAACTATTTTACCAGTCTGTGGTCTTGATTTTTCAATGAATGAGCTCTCAAGTCTCTGGAGAATAAATTTATCCTTCAGTTGGGTTATTTATCTCCGTATGACCTTAATGTTCAACACAGATTTATTTACACATCTTACTATTCAGACAGACAGACAGACAGACAGACAGAAAACATGTCCCTATAGTGAAAAATAAACTATCAGAAAATTCCAATACTACGTGCACCATTGATGAGAAAATCTCAATGCCTATTCATACTGGAGAAATTACAAAGATAATTAATTATTTGGCTGCATTTTTTTGTTTTCAACAGTTTGACAAATCACAACAGGCAATCCGCCTTCTCATGGGCTTTTGCTTATGTCCCTTGTGTTAACAATTATTTATCATTTGTCCCCATCTTATCGGGTCCCCCGTAGGAATCTTTTATTTCTATAGGCTAAACAAAAAAAAAGTCTGACTTGATTGTAGCAAAATTC
>CAJHNH020005393.1:0-7500 GCA_905116865.2 Candidula unifasciata
TATTATCCATCATGTAATTGTATGACAATATGGAGCATGTGAATATTAGATGAGCGATTTTTTAAAGCCCGAAAAATCCCACTTTAGGAAAGTTTTGAAATGTCGCCCGGGAATAAAATTTTACTAATCAAAAACCGAAGTTACGCTGAACTAAAAAAGGGGGTTTCATTGGGGACAGAGTTATTAAATTTTGATGGGATTTTAAACGGGGGACTGTGTTTTTTGTTTGCCGTTTTGTTTTAATCTTCATGAACGGGATTAATTTCCTATGGGAACCGCACGTTTCTTATCAGCAGAAAGTCCCAGTGGGAATTCCAGATCACCATTTTGAGAGGGGGTAAAATTGTTGTGGAAAGGGGAGAGGTGGGAGGGGTAGTTTTGTAGGGGGGCCAAAAGCTGAAAGATTTCGCACCCTATTTAAATAAACTACATGCAAAAGTCTACAACCCCCCTTTTAGTGCGGGTCAGAAAGAGAAGAAAAAATCAGCAGAAGCCAGAGCTAGACGCTACATCACGAACGGTTCCTTTTTGTGACGATGTGTGCTTTAAATACAGCAGTAGCTATTGTGTTTGACCCCCTACAACTTGCCGCGGTCACTAGAGTTTCACTTAGCGAGGCTTTCTGTTATCACAGGTCTGATCTAGCAATGATGACTGTTTTCTAGAACAGCGGTTTCCAACTTTCCTAATGATACGACCCTTTATTAAAGTTCCTCATGTTGTGCTGACCCCCAACCATAAAAAAAAATGTTTCGTTGCTACTTGATATCTTGAGTGAATAGGTGTTTTTATATGTCATATGTGACCCCTACGAAAGGGTCGTTCGACCCCCAAAAGGGTCGTGACCCACAGGTTGAGAACCACTGTTCTAGAAACGGATAAAGTGTTTTACTGATCAGCAAGAATGGACACCACGGGGGTTCAGGACGCGCCTATGTCTGCTCTGCCTACTCGGTGTGTCTGGATAGCGTTTAGCACCCGAAGCACTGTAACCTAGGGGCGCGGGCATTTTGAGGCCCCTAGCCAAACGCCAAAAGTTGTATAGAAAACAATTTGGAAAGTTATGGGGGAGGGCGTCATAACGGACACCACCACCCCCCCCCCCTTTTTTTTTTCACCTAGACAATCCTCAAACAACCATTTATAGAAGTTCCCTTTTCTAGTATTCGTTTAAACATTTCATACTATTTCAACTATATTCCCCCCCCCCCTCCCCGTGTGGGTTCCGGGGAACTATTATAGGGAAAACAGGAACAGACCACCTGCCTTCCCAAAAGCATGTCATAAGAGTCGTCTAAATTGATGCACATGCAATACTCAGGTTCTGCAACAGGACTGCAGTCCAGAAGTAGACGAACAACCAGAACTTCCCACGAGAGTTTACAGCTGGTGAACGCAAAGAAGAAGAAGAACTATATTATTATATTTACTAGCAATTCAGCACATTATTACTATTTTACTTACTTAAACAAGGCTTAGATCCCTTGATCCTTTAAACCCTCCCGCTTTGAAAATGTGTAAGCGGTTAAAATTCATCGAAAAAAACGATGACGCCGGTTCGGGGGGGGGGGAGGGGGGGGGACCTAAGGTGAAGGTTGATGAGAGTCTAGGCTCTGGACTGGAATTCGTTCGTGACATGGAAAACGATTGCAAAGGATAAAAAGGAACGGAGAAAGACACTGCGAGTCATGTGTGACGTGTAAATGCCACCGCATGATGATGACGATGCGAGTAAGGTAAAAGGCTTCAACATCAATATCTGTAAAATCAGCAGAAATAAATACAAAAGTTTGAGTATCTACACAATCATTTTACTTTCTAAACTAGCTGAGGTTTATCTTCAATATATCTTAATGATTACCTTGCTGGCGGTTCTTGCAAGTGATTAATGATGTCAGTATTTATAGGCGTGGGGCAAAATATTTGTTTGCTGAAATAATTTATTAGATAATATTTCATTTTCACGTTTTAATGTGTCAGCATTTGGTGGAAACTGGAGAGAAATGTTCACTCTCAGGAGAAATCTTATTATTATCATGTATCCGGTCCCTTTACATAACCTCACTCTCATCACAGACCACCTGAAAAAAAAAAAAATTCAGCATCTCGCCATCTCGTGAACTTTTCTACCCAATGTGTCTCTTAAATACGCGCCCATCTTCTTACTGGTCGGCTCCTGCCCTTCTTTCCTGGTACCATGTCCTCTGCTACTGTTCTTCTCAATCCCCCATGGAACTTGATATGAGTAAGACAACGATGACTTTCAAGCTATTCACAAAGCAGCTCAAGAATGAGAACTGGGATGATTACTGTAAGAAGGTGTGCTCTGAAAGGTCTCTTGCCACATTTTGACGACTAATCTGGGCGATGAATGGCACCACACGACGTTGGGGTATCCCAACACCTCACCAGTCCCCGACCACGTTCAGTAAGCTGATATGCTGCAGATGTCAGAATACAATATGTCAGAGCTGGCAGGAGAGTTCCACGTCAGCATGATAAGGGTCAGATCAGAGAGCAGTGGCTACACAGCAACCTACTACCGTTGCCTAAACCAAATAAAGACCATTCCAGGATCAGTGGCTACAGATTCATTACCATGCAGAACCCTACTGGCAAGCTTCTGGAGAAAAGTGTAGCACGTAAACGCGCTGATGACTTGGAAAAGCACGTCAGGTTACCATCCACACTTGGAGAATACAGATGAAGCAAAGAGACATAGCTCAATGCAGCAGTTTTCGCCTGTGAAATCTATGAAGGTTGTCAGATGAGAGAAGAGACATGTGTAGCCACAATAGACTTAGAGGATGCGTACAACAGAGTAAAAAAACAGTAAAGGTCCCCCTTTCACGCCTTTAGGCGTATTGGGAATATGGTGCTAGACCTAAAATTGTATAGACCAATCGGCACTTGGTGGGTGATGTGGTCAGCATCCCGCCGGTCGCCTTTATTTCTCATGACTGCACCTGGTACCCACTTGTACAACAGAGTCCCATTTACATACTTTGAGCACATACTTCTCCAACTGCAAGCATCTCCCTTCATCACCGGCTGGGTAGCCGCAAAACTGTTTCAGAGACGGGTGATACTCAGGTGTAGTGTTAGTCCTCAGAACAGATAACCATCAGACCAGGATTGCCTCAAGGTTCCCCGCTATCTCCAGTTCTATTCGGTGTGTACACAGTGCTGATAACTGAGCAGCAATTGCACGGGAGTGGCAGGGTCTTGTCATTTGCTGATGATGTTTTATATACAGACAAGGAAGAGATCGTCAAGAGATTGCCAATTCAATGCAGAGTGAACTTAATCGCATCTTCTCCTGGTGTGTAGATTTTCATGCTCAAGTCAACCTTTCGAAGGCCTGAGTAACGTGTTTCTCGTTGAACACGCATATAGTGAAGGCAGACTTACCAGCTGTGGAAAGCAGCTAAGAAATTTTAACAAGAACAAATTTGATGACATACCTCGGAGTGAGGTTTGATCGCAGCCTATCTTTCAAAAAACATGTTGACCATGTCATAACAAAAGCACGCAAAGGCTTGCCAGCGATGAGGGTCCTAGCCGCCGCTAATAGCAGAGTCTGCTTCTGCTTCTATTCCAGATACCCGTACTTTCTCCCATCGAATATGCTCTAGTCATAACTGTCAGCCATACTCAGATTGAAAGACTTGAGAAGGTGCAAAACGAAGCAATACGCATTATTCTAGGGTGCACTGGAGACACCTCTTGTGTAGCAATGAGGTACCTTCTTGACTTCCCTACCATTAACTATAGGATCAAGATCGGGAGGGCTCGTGCATACCTCAAGATAAGCTCAGATCTAAAGCACCCTTTGCACCACATGCTTTTTAGGAAAAACAAGTTATAGACTTAAAAGGGGCGAGCCATGGCTGGGTAGGGCAGGGGATGCCATCATGCAGGTTTGCAGCCTTACAGACATCCATCCAGGTGAGGAATGGATACTAGCGTCTAAAGCTCCCAATCTCACATTCACCGGTATCGTGACGCTTGTTAGGAGTTGTCGGGAGCAGATTTCCGCTGCCGTCAACGCCAAGGTATGCGCGCTTATCAGTGACAAGTCAGATAAGACAGACGTGGTGATCTTCACAGACGGGTCTGTCACACAAGGACATAAAAGTGCATGGGCAGAACAATTCAAAAAGCCAGAGCTGCCTTCTCCATGACTACCAGCAGCATGACGATGGAGACGATGGCGGTGACACAAGTTTTCTTGTGGCTAGAATCACAGGACTATTCCCGCGTGTGTGTGCTGAGTTTTTCTTTGAGCAAAATCCGGCTGGTCGAGGCATGCTGGTTACACAGCCAGTGATATTGAGTCATTGCAAAACTCTCCTGTGTGAGAGTTACCTTCATATTTGTCCCAGGGTATGCATGTGTTGTTGGTAATGAGAGAGCTGATAGACTGGCAGGTGCAGCATTAACTGAAGATGACCGACTCATGGATAGCGCAGACATTGTCAATGCCCTTAGAAAGATAGGACGTTCCGAGAATTTTGGAAACAACGTGTCCACATCACTGCTAAAAATGCAAGAATTAGGAAGAAAAATTGGCACAGCCAAGCATGAGAAGCACATCGGGCGCACACGAAGTCTTGTCAACCAGTATGAGACTGGTACTATTAACCGCACCACTCTGACGAATATGTCGGGGGGGGGGGGGATATGAGCACCTATGGATGTGTCTGAAGTGCTGTGAAGGTAATCCAGCTCATAACTTTATATGAGCAAAATATGTAATTTTTCTTTTTCCTGAGGCAATATGCTGGTCAATATCCAGTTTACTAGGAGACTATTTATATATTTTTTAAAAAATATGCTCACATAGCAATTATACTCGTTTGTGGAGGAAAGCTTATGATTAATTTATGGTGAAAGCTGTGGTGGCACAGTGGATAGAAACGGGCGAGGATTCGAATCAACATCGTGTGGAATTGTGTGTGTGTGCTCGCATGTCGACACAGCCTGAAATGTGTCCTGGAAAATGTCTTGGGAAATAAACGTGGGAGAAATAATGTTGACCGCATTACCATGTGCAGACTGGTATATAAAATGAAAAGGCAAGCACATTAAGCATATGACTATCCCCACAATGGACCGCAATAGACCGCTGACTGCTTGGTTACTGTTAGGTTGCTTATATCTAGCTAGTATACAGGCTGAACTGGGTTATGTGATCTGCTCCTGCCTGATTCTCATCCTTGAGGTGTTAATCCTACGGATGGCAATTCGGAAAGGGTGGGGGGGGGGGGGGGGGGGGGTGATGACCATATTTGTGACAATACGCTCGGTGACTTCAGAATGTCTTTCCTTAACCTACTTTTATTCCTTTGTGTTTCGAAGTATAAAGAAATAAATGGTTTTGGATACATCCCTAATCTAAGTAGGCGACATGAACAAACATTTAATTTTCCGGGACTGTTGATAATATCAAACACTGAGACTCTTTCCCAGATGTAAAGTGTTAAGGTAGTCTTTGTGACGCCTGTGATTCTGACCAGCCCAGACTTACTGTCTGCAGATTTGCACACCATCTGTTGGTGTCAGATATTTATCTCCTAGCCAGACCATTAGGAGTAGATAACTCCGGCTAATTGTGTTTAATTCCCCCTGACGTTACCTAAACTGGAGTGCCGGTCAGATCGTCAATATTGACACAGTGAGCCGAAAGTGTTGGCAGAAGAATTGGCAAAGTCTGATTTTTTGGTCGGGTGGAGTTGTTAGCAAACCACTTGACAGGTGAAGTAGACTGGAGGTGTGACTTGGCCTATTAGCTTTGACCAGCTTAATTGAACCTGTAGAATGTGACCGTGGGAATTTAAACAAGTGTTGTACAGCCCTGACTGACATCGAATAAACTTACCCACAGGGAGGAGCTGTGATATCCTTGAATGAGAATGGTTTTAGGCGTAATGTAGGAGGAGCTTAATAAAAGTTATAAAGTGGTGAACTCTAGGTCTGGTAAATGAGACTCTGTCAAGCACATGCCATCTGTTGGGCTTAACCTAAGCTTGAGACAGAACTTTTGGCATTGTGGTTTCATTTTCCAGGTAAGATCGAAATTAGGTTCAAATCTATATTTTGTGATAGAAATCTAACTGTCTTTTTACTCAAGTGTGTGTCTTCATCACTTTGTAGTACTCCTAGGCGGACATTTCTTCATTCTCGTAGGGCACTGTCACATTGCTTTATTTCCTATTTGATAGTGTCATGAATGTTCTTTCGTACACATGTGTTTCAATGTTGTAAAACTTAAATGTTGATGTTACCATTGAAATTTAATGAACTATCATGTTTTTGAAATCACAAACGTGAAGATAACTTTGGCAATCTTGTCACGTGTGGTTAATGTGAATCTGTATTACATACAGCTAACACACTGAAATGTGTTTAACTCCCGAGAGGCTAATGCGGAGATTGATCCCGGAGAGTAAATCCATGAGATTTCTTTTTTGATTCGCCCCAGAAATATTGTTAGCATTCTGGGCGCGTCCATTGTTGCAAGCCTTGATGTCAGAACTTGTTCTGTCTGACTGATTGTCATTTTGAGTCTGTACGAGAGATGGCATCTGACGTAGAAGACTTGACTATCATTACAGGGCTCGTGTAGAGGAAGGCAGAAGATGTAACAGTTGGAATGTGAGACATAAGCCCTTCCAAATTGGACAGGAGTGAATGTGAACATGAGGGAGAGATGAAATGTTTTATTTAAATAAACATGCTTGATGTTATTATAATATACATGCTTAGTGTACATCTAGAGCAGATACTACAAATATGCGCTTGTTTCTTCATTCTCCAGTTCCCACATTGGGCAGGGATTAGTAGGCCTCCATTATTTGCCGACCGTCTGAGTGTAACGACCTGCTGAAAGCAGTGAGGACGACAAACTGGAAAAGATAGGCAGGGTCTCAAGCCGAGAACTGTCCAAAGGTTGTTACTTTCCAATACCTTTAGGATTTCATCATTCACATCATTTCAACTCTACTAGCCTAAACAAGTTCATTTTAATTTCGATTTATTAAATAAATCATGTTTATGTTGTTACAAAATAGTTGAGTAAATTGTGTACTTAGGTTCAAGTGTCTTTGTGCATATTAGTTTACTTCAGCTGACAACTATTTAAATCACTTGATGGGGGCTTTTAAGTAATGCCAGGAGAGGAGAGCAGTCGGAGGGGTTAACTGAGCACCTGGATTATATCACAGTGGGTGTATCCAGATATCTATCTATCCCTTCTCCTACTCCTGTGGATACAAGTACAGCAACTTTCATTTCATGGAACGAGCCACACGCTGTTTTCTTGGCTATCCAGGACTGTCTAGGATCAACATAGCTTAGATAATAGTCCAGTTTCTCACGTGGGTGGGCATTGTTAAGGTTCAAACCCACACCCTCACTATATCAGTGTATTTACCCACGTGGGCGCGCGACAATATTCCTGAAATACTCGACAAGACCTGAAAAAAGAGGGGCGAGGAT
>CAJHNH020005393.1:12500-21947 GCA_905116865.2 Candidula unifasciata
GAATATTTCCCTTAGACCCAAACAATGTATATTTGTATCGTGAGTTACATGACGACAACATTACTACATAGGTACATACACCTAGACGAACCACGGACTAGAGATCCTAAATTAAATCAAGCAAATGAATTATAATCACATCAAACAGCTGTTTATTTGACTTAACATCAAATCAGTGTGGTCCACAAATAACAATATTAACAACAACCAACGTGCGCGACCAGAATCTAAAGCGATCGTCAGCTAACAAGGAAATATGATAATGACACCATACGCTCAGCGAGATTACCTCAACAATGGCAAAAACCGAAACATATTTAACATGTACGTTAAGCTTCAATATGCCAACAATTTCCTTATAGCGACCTGCTATCAAACTACCTCCTAGCCATTATACAAAATGGAAATCAACTCTAACACTACTTAAAATAAATGAAACGTACCATTATCGCGAAGATGCGCCAGTCTAGCGTCGCTCGGCCGGTCCAATCTGACACACCTGTGCGTTGAGACTAAGTGCAGTCAACAACGGCGGTCAGGGCGCATTGACCATACAGTCCTGAACACAGAGCGACCGCCAAATGGGAGGCAAATACTCAGTCAGTTGGCCATTGTATATCCAGTGGCCAGACTTTTCCCCATTTTACTGTCTAAAAATAAAAGCTGTTCCTGTGGCCTCTTTGGCCTGTGACAATACTGTGCTGACTTGTCATCATTCTGTGCGGACTTGTAATCATACTGTGCGGACATGTAGTTATATAATGCGGACTTGCAATCATACTGTGCGGACATGTAGTTATATTGTGCGGACATGTAGTTTTATTGTGCAGAGATGTAGTTAAATTGTGCGGACATGTATTTATATTTTGCGGACATATAGTTATATTATGCGGATATGTAGTAATATTGCAGCTGGCGCTACTAGCACTGGGCCTCTTCGTTGGCTATTGTAGAAGGAGATACAGCATGTGTTTGAATTCTCGACTGCAGGAACATCAATTAATTTATGAGTTCTTTCATTAATTTTTTTTTTCTTTTCATTCATAGTCACATTCTCAGTTGGTGAATGATGAGCTAAAACGATATGCTCAATACGAAGCCAGGCGAGCTGATAGAGCTGAGTTAACCAGCTTGGGGATGGTTATCTACTTTTGCAAGACAGATTGTTCACTGCCTGGCTCTGTTATCCCATTGGGTAAAGGGGGAAAGGGATATAGACCCACTGCCTTTCAACAAACATGTCGTGTTTTGGTTAAAAACCAGACTAAAGATGTTATTAAGTTCACACACAGACAGAAATAAATCTTCACTGTCACTGTCTTCAGTGAGAATGACTTGAGGGTCTGGCCAATACTCAGCACTGACAAAAAAGGGAAGATAAGATCTACAATCAGACTACCGTTGAGGTTAGATGCAATTTACAGTCAGACTAGCAGTGAGAGAAGATAAGATCTACAGTCAGACTAGCAGTGAGGGAGGATAAAATTTACAGTCAGACTAGCAGTGAGAGAGGATAAGATTTGCAGTCAGACTAGCAGTGAGAGAGGATAAGATTTGCAGTCAGACTAGCAGTGAGAGAGGATAAGATTTGCAGTCAGACTAGCAGTGAGAGAGGATAAGATTTGCAGTCAGACTAGTAGTGAGAGAGGATAAGATTTGCAGTCAGACTAGCAGTGAGAGAGGATAAGATTTGCAGTCAGACTAGCAGTGAGAGAGGATAAGATTTGCAGTCAGACTAGCAGTGAGAGAGGATAAGATTTGCAGTCAGACTTGCAGTGAGAGAGGATAAGATTTGCAGTCAGACTAGCAGTGAGAGAGGACAAGATTTACAGTCAGAATAGCAGTGAGAGAGGATAGGATTTACAGTCAGACTAGCAGTGAGGGAGGATAAGATTTACAGTCAGATTACCAATGAGGGAAGATAAGATTTACAGTCAGATTACCAATGAGGGAGGATAAGATTTACAGTCAGACTAGCAGTGAGGGAGGATAAGATTTACAGTCAGACTAGCAGTGACAGAGGATACGATTTACAGTCAGAATAGCAGTGAGATAAGATAAGATTTACAGTCAGAATAGCAGTTAGGGAAGATAAGATTTACAGTCAGACTAGCAGTGAAAGAGGATAAGATTTACATTCAGACTAGCAGTGAGAGAAGATAAGATTTACAGTCAGATTACTAATGAGCGAAGTTAAGATTTACAGTCAGACTATTAATGAGGGAGGAGAAGATTTATAGTCAGACTACCAATAAGGGAAGAGAAGATTTATAGTCAGACTACCAATGAGGGAAGAAAATATTTATAGACTACCAATGAAGGAAGAGAAGATTTATAGTCAGACTACCAAAGAGGGAAGAGAAGATTTTTAGTCAGACTACCAATCAAGGAAGATAAGATTTATAGTCATACTGTCAATGAGGGAAGATGAGATTTTTAGTCAGACTACCAATCAAGGAAGATAAGATTTACAGTCAGACTACTAGTGAGAGAAGATGAGATTTACGGTCAGACTACTAGTGAGAGAAGATAAAATTTACGGTCAGACTACTAGTGAGAGAAGATAAGATTTACGGTGAGACTACTAGTGAGAGAAGATAAAGTTTACAGTAAGACTACCAATGGTACCATCGGTACTGGATCTCTGCGCTAGCTTCTGTAAATGGGATCCCCGTCTGGGTTTTTGGACCTCATTGTTGGAAACAAGAATACACCCACTGCCTGCCCAAAGGCATGCTGTAAGAGTCGACTAATTGGGAGCTTCCTTCGAAGTCGAAGTACATCTGCCTGAGAGGCAAGGAACCAACAGTCTGCATGAAAATGGGTCAGACCTATGAAACGGATGTGCACGCAACACTCAGTTTCTGGAACATGACTAGAGTCCAGAAGTTACCGAACAACTGGAACTTTCTGCCTATGAACGCTAAGGAAAAGAAGTTTTATGATATCTGTTAACTCACTTCAATTTAACTCAGTCGTTCCCACAATCTGCTTTAGATTATACAACAGATTAACATCATTTCACAATGGTAGTAACCAATAAGTCGTCCGTTTTACTTCTAACTCAACCTCCGAGACACCTCAGCTCAGTGCATAAACTCGGTAGCACCGGCAAGGATCTTGAAATACTTTGGGCAGATTTTTAACTAGAAATTGTGCTTCTTCTTTCGATTTCCAACTGCCAGGGGGTTTTTCTTACGTGCCCAACAACACACACGGGCGTCCAGTCCGATCTTACTACCCAGGAACCAGGCGGAAAATGATAGAAGTCCACATGAAAATATCCCAGCCTTCTCTACGGCCTGAACCTGGGACCTCTAGCCTCAAGACCACTCAGTCCACTAACGAAACTCAGCACAGAACTAACAAAAACACAGCATATGTAACCTATTTTTCTCTTCATCCCACGCAGTTCATCATTGACAAATTGTCCTTGCACTAAACCCTTCTAGACCTCTATCTGTAGTCCATCGGGATAAACTTATCTCTCACAAACACAAAGACAGGTCTAATAGCAGATCTTGTCGTTTTCGACAAACGCGGAGTTTTCATATGTAAATCTGTCCAAACACTGAGAGATTAAACTGTCCGCTGCCAGAATTTTCAGCTTTCGGAGAATTTTCTGTCTGTTGCGTCGTCCAACAGGTATGTCAAACACAGTTGGTCTCAAGTCAATGTTAAGATTATCCACAATCCAAGGTGGCTATTTAGAACTGCTTTGACTTTTTGAAATTAAATGAAAACTGAGCTGTTTGTGAACAAGGGTTTACAAATGACATTTTGTCGATGCTAGCTGTGTGGTGCGAAAGTCTTTATCTTGTTGCGTGGGAGAAGATTTATCCGCGACGTGTAATGTTGTAATGTTTTATTATGTATAGAAATTTTTGAGCATTTATATTTTCAGTCGTATTCTTCTAAATCGCGTTTCTCAATTTTTTTTATCTTTTCATTTTCCGATTGTGTTACTTCTAACTGTTTTCTCATCTCGCTAAATGGTTTACTTCCACCTTTTTCTTTAAAAACATATTTTCTGCATTTACTTTTGTTTCTACCTCCTTACTATATTTTCAATTTATGTTTTATATCTTCTTCTTCTTAAAGTCCATACTGTGTGGTGTCGGTAGTCATGTGTTCAACAACCTTCTGTCTCAAGTACTTTCAATCAGCTCTGACACAGAGGATCTTCCATGTCATGATGTCCAACTGTCCAACATCTGTTCTCTCGGTCTGCCTCTGCCTCTCCTCCCCTCCAACTTTCGTAACGTCATTAGTTACTCCAGGTTTCTCCTTTTCATCACATGACCAAAGAATGAAGATTGTCTCTTTCTGATGTGGGCAATCAGTTCTCTTCTCGTTCATGACGTTTTCATTACTCTTTTTTATCTGTCCATTGCATTATCATCATTCGTAATTTAAAACCACATCTCCGCAACTTTTAAATACATTTTCACTAATGTACTAACTGTCCATGATTCGCATTCGTATAGCAATAAAGGATTTATGTAGCTTTTAAGAATTCTCTTTCTCGTCTCAATTGATAAAGAAAGATATGTTTTATATAATGTTTTTATATTATTTTATTATTCCAGTGTCATGTTTTAAAACTATCTTTTCTCCAGTGTAAATGTTTTACTTTGAGCGGTTTCTTCTTCCTCTTCTTTCTTTCTTTCTTTTTTCTTTCTTTCTTTCTTTCTGATTCTTGTTATCACCTATCCTGCTGTCCGACCTACTGTCCACCAAGATGGATGGTGTTTTATGCTTCTGGCCTATAGGCATCTTCAGCCCAGTTTCCCCCACCACTCCTCAAAATTTTAAGAGGGAGGTTAATGCCACCCCACCCCAACCATGAATATATATTCTCTTTCAAGTTTTCTTTTGGACATTTTATATCATTTTCAATACATTATTACATTTATTTTGCATTCAGCCCATAATAAACAATAATAATAATTATTATTATTGTTTATTATTACCCTACGGCGGTTAGTTAGTTGCGTATTTTTTACAAGACGTTGCAGAACCAACCCTAGCATTGTTTTGGCTATTGTGGTTTTTCTAGGCACATTTACGTCCAGTAGTTTGCCATTACTTACTGAACGGTCGGCGTCTCGATACCACTGTCGAAACCAGCGCAAGGCGCAAGGCCCGCAGCTGGGATCGAACCCGGCACCCCGGAATTACGAAGAGCGTTCGCAACGCCTTAGCCACAGATGCTGACCCCCCACGGCGGTATCTGTCGTTTTAACTACCTTGACACTGACTATGACGTCAAAAGACTACTAAACAACCATCTTCGCGTCCAACAACAATGCACTCCCCGCCCTCTCTTTCCTCTCTTTTAAGTATTTAATTAACACTTTTCATTCCATTAACTTTACTAACTTATTCTAGTCGTCACCAAGGGTAACTCGATCCTTGTCTTTCCGCCATTTCATCCTTAAATAAGAGTAAATTGAACAGCCATGAGCGTGTTCATAATCTCTTTATTACTTGTAGTGTTTGGCAACCCAAGTCCCGGAAGTAGAAGATCACGTGTTCACCAATCGCCGCAGGCAGGCCAGCGTATATGCTTGTCAGTTCAAGGGCGTCATCACAGAAATATTTGGGGAAATTCCGCCTGTTTTCCTTTTATAGGGGGAGACACTCAAAGGCTAGGCACTCAAGGGCTGAGACACTCAAGGGCCGGGAAACTCAAAGGCCGAGACACTTAGGGCCGAGGTACTCAAGGGCCGAGACACTCAAGGGCCGAGGTTCTCAAGGGTCAAGACCCTCAAGGGGGCCGAAACCCTCTAAGGCGGAGACACCCAAGGGCCTTGACAGTCAATGACTGATACCTTTAAGGGCCGAGGCACTCAAGGGCCGAGACACTCTGAAGCGAAGGAAACCAATGGCCTAGACAATCAAGGGCTGAGACCTTGAAGGGCCGAGGAACTGGAGGGCCGACACAACCAAAGATTGAGCCATTCTAGGGCCGAGGAACTCAAGGACCGAGACACACACAAAAAAAGCGATTGTACCCAAGGTCAGAGCCACTTTAAGACTGATACACTCTAGGGCTTAGGAACTCAAGGGCCGAGGCACTCAAGGGCCGAGACAATCAGGGGATGAGACTCTCAAGGACCGAGACACTTAGGGACCGAGACACTCAAAGGCTGAGATACTCAAGGGCCGAGACAATCAGGGGATGAGACTCTCAAGGACCGAGACACTTAGGGACCGAGACACTCAAAGGCTGAGATACTCAAGGGCCGAGACAATCAGGGGATGAGACTCTCAAGGACCGAGAAACTTAGGGACCGAGACACTCAAAGGCTGAGATACTCAAGGGCCGAGACAATCAGGGGATGAGACTCTCAAGGACCGAGAAACTTAGGGACCGAGACACTCAAAGGCTGAGATACTCAAGGGCCGGGACACACAAAAGCCCAGACATTCAAAGGCCGAAAAACTCAAGGGCCTATTCACTCAACGGAGAGACACTCAAAGGCAGAAATACTCAAGGACAGAATCGCTCAAGGCCTAAAGCTTTGTTTAAGTGCGTGATTATAATAATAATAACCATTATTGTTATTATATGCTTACTGACAAAATAATATAATACATAAACATAATAAAATAGTTGAAATAATAGGAAATGTATTAAAAACACTTACAGTGAGAACGTCAGTTCATGATTAGGGGAAAATGTAGTGGGCGCTCTTCACACTGGAAAACAGAAAAAACTTGGAGCAATTATGTTAAATTATTTATCTCAATCTATTTATTCGTCCCTGTGCGCTGGTTCCGTTTTCTCTCCGTTGTCTACATTTATTTTAAAGGATAGATTGATAATCTGTATTTTATATAAATTTTCATGTCGAGGTAGCCTAAAATTAGAGCCAGGAAATGTCATCGAAAGTAAATGGGGCAGGGTGTACTGACCACACTGTTTTTCGAAAGTCAGTTGATACATAAACATATGAAGTTGGAGTAATATGACCAAAGCGCCGAAAGAAAAGTTGGGGAGAGGGGAGAAGGAACCTTACATATTTACACAGCATAATGTAGACTTTAAACTCACTTCTACTTTGTAATCAGGCGCATCTAGCAACATACAACATTGACGGGTGTGTGTGTGTTGGGGGGGGGGGGGGGTGGGAATATATGGATTTATATGTGAAAATGTTTAGGCCCCTTTCCTTGAGCTCTCAACTACAGGGGGAGAGGAGGGGGAGCAGTACGTACCAAATGATTTCCTAAGAGACGTATTGGCTCTTTTTAATCATGTATTCAAAATATTTTCAAACAGTATCTATTCATCATCAACATCATGTGCCCTGCCAACTGGCGTAGGCGCTCATGCGTCTCAACAGATCACGAATCCTGGTTGACTGGAACAGCTCTCTCTTTATGATTTCCCTTCATGAAATCGTTTAGACCATCCAGCACCATCTCTCTCTTGGTCTGCCTCTACCCCTTTTCCAGTTGTCACGATGTCTCTCTTCTCATTATGTGGTCAAAGAACAAAGTTTGTCTCTTTTCTATTGTATCTTTTCTTTTGTTGTATATAGAGTTCTACTTTCATTAGCTTATTTCAAGCAATCGTTGTAAGTTACTCTGGCCGTCAAAAGTATTCATAAATTTCGTCTCAGAAACCATATCTCTGTTACTTCCAAATTCTTCCAGCAAGAAGAAGAAAAAGAAGAAAAAGAAGAAAAAGATGAAGAAAAAGAAGAAGAAGAAGAAGAAGAAGAAGAAGAAGAAGAAGAAGAAGAAGAAGAAGAAGAAGAAGAAGAAGAAGAAGAAGAAGAAAAGAAGAACAAAAAGAACAAAAAGAACAAGTGTGGCACAGTCGTGCCTATACATCCCCCAAGAAATAGATGTGCCTAAGTCGGCCAAGTGGAATGAATATGGTTCGTAGCTCTCTTCAATCGTACTCAAGAACAAGGCCAGTGATGTAATCAATTACATAAGAGCTGGTTTATTCATAATATTCTCGTCACACACATTTCATAAATTCAATACGCAATAGTATATGAACACTCCTTATTACTGGCTATTCGTATGCCTCTACGAGTTCCTTAACCACTGTTCTGGCTAAACTCCAAGTTTAATATATACCTTCTAAACGAAGTAAAGCACTAGTTTTCTCCTAACCGGTCTTTCTAGCGGTCTAGCCCTAACTCCCTTCTCCAGCGGTTCCGGGGCTAACTGTCCTCTCCAGCGGTTCCGGGACTAACTAACCGTTCTAGCTGTTCCGGGACTAACTAACTTCTCAAGCCTTCCCGCTCTTTTTGGCGTACCTTCTCCATCACTTCTCTGTCACCTGTCTTTGGTGGTCACGTCTGGATGAACGTATCTCATCCGCTGGTCACAGTTCACGGGCACTCGTCGAATGTTTCATCCCTCACTGTCAGATGTCATGGCGCGGTGGTTTCTGCATAGCTGACTAGGCCATGGCTTTCTAATCAAAAAAACCTATTTCTGTCATTTCACACAGTGATGGATTAGTTACGCCGTGTGGTGGTCTGAAATGTATGCTTGTTCTTTAACCCCTTTCTGCCTATATTTCATTACATTCGCCCTTCACACTTTTTAACAAATTGTTTTCGCTATCTTCATTTTTATAAAAACTACTCTAATTATACCCGCTAACCTAACTAAACCTTAGGTGAACATCTAGCCACGTAATGAATGAAGCATACAACATAACATTGTAACATCATAAAATTCATGCAGTATAATAAAAAAAAAAACGATACCACTCCCTCGTTGTATTAGCATAACAACCTCTTATTCACTGGTATCCCTAATGGAATGTGCGGAGTTGTTGAAAGTATAAATGAGAATAGTATCTGTATTCCTCCTTTATAAACTCAAACCTCGAAAACATGTATTACAAGAAATGACATGCCATGTATCCCCAGTTTATCGATAAAATCAAACTCGAAATGTCATCTATCCCCAAGAAAGGATGGAAAATAGAATCTCTGAGAAAGTCAACATAGATTGAATAATAAAGTATAACCTTCTACCGAGTATAAATAATTCTTATACCGTTAGGTATATATTATTTTGGACGAGAAATTTCTCGGAAACAATAGTAGCATTTCCTCAAGTCGAAGGTACATGCCACCACCTGATATTTACAGGCATTTATCTACTGTGATAATCCACATGGGTTTATTGTTGCTTCCCTAAGAGGTTGCTTCCTCTGTTTAAAATGCATATCGCTACTTCTGTAAGAAATAGCCGGCCTATATTCAGTTACCAATCATGTCATGCTTTGGACTGGCTTATCGTCAAGTACGTTTCATAACTGTGTACCTCAGTAAAGTCTGGTTAATCTCAAATCAGTCATCATTCTGACAGAATGTATAAGAGAGGTTTTGTGGCCAGTAACTCTCTTAGCGAACATAAACATGTAGGTATTGTAATCTAAAAAAAATTCATAGTGCAAACCCCCAT
>CAJHNH020005394.1:0-12500 GCA_905116865.2 Candidula unifasciata
GATCTATTCACGGAGATCTGGCATCTGTTTCAATATTATATGTATATGTTGATTACATGCATTCATTTTCATGGCTGACTTAGGTGTCTCTATTTCACCTTTTTAAGTGTTTAGCAGTTGTGTGTGTATGTATCTTCATTATATGTGTTAACATGGTTATGATAATGAACTATCATAACCTGGGGGCTTTCTTTAGTAAGTAGTGGGGGTGTCCAGCCAAGTGTGCCTAGGAATATTGTATTCATATACTGAGATATTTTGTAGTGCCAATACTTGAGTTGCCCTATTCCATGAATAAGTTGAGCGTATATTGGCCACGGGGAATCCCTTAGACCAATACGAGCCAAACGACTCAACATAATTATTTCTGAGTGCTGTTGGTTCTGAAGGAGAAATCCTTACATTAGGCACGCGACATGAGTGATATGTGACACCTGAATCTAAAAATTTTACGAATTAAAGTTTTTCTTAAAAAACTGTTTAGGATTACACTGCTTTTAGCGTACCAAAAGCTGATCAAAAACAACTCCCATGATTTTTTTTTAAATGTGTTACACACAGAACACACACACACACACACACACACACACACACATACACACACACACACTTAACTTACAAAACAAACAATTTGATTGTGCTTTACTTGTACAGGTGAGAATTTATAGCGAAAATGAAACATGATGAAATTAGTGAAAATAATGGTGGCGGATGATTTCGTCCCGCTGTTCTCTGTCTTGTCATCATTCGACACTTTGCGAGATTCACTGGGCCTCTCATGAAATTTATGTATTACTAGTTGTGTCTTAAAATATTTATGACGTTAAAGAACGCAATGCTACTAAAAAAGGCTTTTTATTTTTTTAACTACAATTTGTTCAAAATAGTTACCACCCCCCCCCCCCCCCTCTCCCCTTTCTCTTATTGTGCCTTATCCCGTTTCACACTTTCACAGACATTCAACTGATTAGAGAAGCAGGAGCATCCTTTTTCGTTCTACTGTCATTAAAGACATGTTATTTTATCCAGCACGTCTTTCTGTCACTTGTCGATGTGTTACAGTCTAATCTAGGTATGATCATTGCTGTGATTTTTTTTCTCCTTTTTTGAGTGTTTTCTCTACAGGATTGTAGTCTATACATTTAACATCTCAAGAATGAGAATCAAACAGGTAAAAATCCAAGAAACCTGTTCGACTGCATGGTCATATAGCACGTTTAAATTTAGACATCTGTATGCCAGTGTCTCTCTGCCAGTTGCCAAAGTCTACCATCTGTCGAACCAACTGTAAAGCTTGTCGATCTGGTTGTGACGGTAGGCGGCTAATTTGCTACCGCAGCGACACACACACACGCGCGCGCATATATATATATATATAAACACCAAATCTCACAGTACCTGTTGCAAAGTAACCTTTTCGTTTAAATGCACAAGGAGAGCCGAGGTCTGGGGTCATGAAACAGACCGGCTCGACCTCTAAAATGTTCTAGGATATCGGACCGAAGCAATTTGAGACGAGGGACCATCCTACTGTTGATCAGTAGCTGCTCCTGCTGCAATTGCTCCCATCTAGGGTTTTTTTTTTTTTTTATTGGGCATACCAAAATAGTTACCAAAAAAGCTGTAGTCCAGTGTGGATGAGCATATAGTTTAATGTTGTTATACATTGTAGCAGTGTTAACGTTTACCAGCTCCTTTGACATTATCTGTATTGTTATTGCGTTTCTGTGTATGTGTCTATATATGTGCACGCGTATGTGCGTGGATGAAATGGGGTAAAGAAAATGATTTCGCAATTTCAGGACCTAACAGGACCGATTCTTTTCTTACTTTCCTCAGTTCCCCAGTTGACTTTTCTGTCAACTTACATACATATCTGGTTCACCAGGGAATTCCAAGAGAGTATGGGTAATTTGTATTGTAAGTTGAAGTCATTTTTTCCTGCTGAATCTGTTAGACGGGTGCAGCTATTGAATGCTGGCTGTATATCGTCGTAATTGGACTCATATTGCAGATACAATTCAGCTAGAGAGATTCAGATGAAAGAAGTCCACTTACATTTATTCAGAGAAAATCCATACACCTTTGGGTTATTGCATTTTTCAAATGACTTTTTTTCATACTAAACTGATATGGGGGAGGGGGGATAAATATGACGTATATGCAGGTCGATGGGTAATCTAGAAAGCCGCTTGCTTGTTTCGTTGCTAATCAAGTGTTTGTTATTTTTGGAACGGCCCAAATAGAATATGTTTCCGGCTTGTTTATCAGAGAGGTCAACACAGGTTTCGTCGCAAAGTTAAAAAAATGTTCTTATTGTTTGTTACGTTTTCCAGCTTGAATACTCCATGATCAATTTCACGCCTGTATTGATTAGACATTCCTTATTGGGAGGAACACGGACAATCTTATTCTTATTTTCGACAAATGCTATTTTCACTGGAGAATATGAGGCATAGCTATAAATGCGCTTGTTAGGGTCCACCTGGGGATAAATGCCTGTCAGGTTCATTCTTCTCTATGACGGCCGATCCCTGTTATATGAGTATGAAACTGAAGATGTATAGTGTGAAAAAGTGGTAACAAGGTATATGATTTATTGGTTGGTTTAGCCAGGTTTTCATTGTACTCTGTCCTCAGAATGTGTGATCTATGATACAGTGAACCCGTGGACTTAACTACGACAGGATCAAAGTGATAGAGATCCACCTAGGTACTGCTTTCAATCACCCACTCCACCAGTACTTACTACCAGTCAACAGGTACCTAACTTTACTATTTTTCCAGTTACAAGAACAATATATGAGAAGTGACATGATGGATCACAATTTGTTAAAGACAGCTGAAGACACCACACCATCATCAGTTGTGTCAAGCCAAAGATTTGTCCACAGCAGACCGTCACAAGCTAATGTCACATAACCAGTCAGAAGAGAACATCCCTCTGCGTTAGGTCTGTCAACATACTTAACACCTCAATGCAAATGATCTGTATTGAAATATGGACTAAGTATATTGTCCTTCTTTGGTAAGTATGCGTCAGGATGTAGGTTAACGAACCTTGTTCAGTTATTCTGTATTCCCTCACAGGTAAAGGACTTCTAAGAGCAGTGAAGGCTTTTCCCAGGGCCAAACTACCGCTTTGTTGCGAGGAAGGAATCCTTTCCGCTTCTGGCTCGGAAGAGTTTTTAATCGAAAGCATCATTTGAGACATAGCTCCTAAGGCGAGCCTTTTCAGTAAATTTGCATTCATATCATGTTTGAAAGTCACCGTTTCACCCGGGAACTACATAAGAGCATGGAATGTATACTGACACTCCTGGAGCTGTGTCAGGATCACAGTCTGTTATATTCAACTGGGTACAGCCATCCCCCACCCACTAACCATCAGCTACAAGATAGCAACTACTAGCTATCAACTTCCATTTAAGGTAGTTTTGTCTCAACCTAGCAACCTCCTGGGGAGTTACATGTGGTGGCATACATGCTAGAGGACAGCTGACGAGAACTCACCATCATCATCAAGTGTGTCTATCCACGCATATCGCCATTGGCCAAAACCCTAACAGTTTTTTCAGAATTCCTTGTGAAGAATTGTAGCATACATAGTTAGAGGGAATCCATCCCTATACTGTTTTCAGACACTGACTATTTGTATTATGAGCAGTATATACCTGTGGTTATGCAGATGTCCACCTAGTGACCACCGTGCTTAGTAACCTGGGAAACATTGTAATTAAGACCGGAAGTCATGTTTAAGTCTGTTATTGGTGAATTTCTTCATATGGACTTTGGAGAGGAGCTGATCAACAAGTAAGTAGACTTTGTGAAACTGAGGGTACAACCACCCGGACACTTTCAGCCCATATTTACATTTACCCTGAAACATAATCAGTGCAATAATGAGTACAACAATGACTATTAGAAGATCAGGAGTCTTTCTAGAATAATGTGGATCTTTGCTAGATACTGCTCTTCCTTTTGTCATTCCATTGAGATTCCTTACAATTGTTTGCAATATGACATCGTTCTAACCATACAAAAATTCTTTGTCTGGGCCAAGAACATTTGATTTCATGGTCCCTCCGCGGAAGAACCCTTGTCTTTTCTTCACTTTCCTGTTTTTGCTGTTGAGCTGAGAACTATTACTTTTGATCCTAATCACAATTTTCTTTAGCCTTCTACTTCAGTGGTTTCCTTTTTTTTTTTCTTCTTCCCGCTAGCACAACATGATAGGATACTCTTCTCTTGTTTGAACAATATTTAAATTTTCTCTCTGAATTTCACAAACACTTAATGCTCTTTTTAAATGCTAGTAAAAAGTTACTCTTGTGTCTTTGATAGACAGGATGTTGTAAAACCAACCTGCAGTGTTGCCACTTTTCTTTGGCAAAAAACATCCAAAACGAAGTCAAAAAATATCTGAAAACATCTGAATTTGGGTTGAAAACATCTAGAAAAAACATCCAAATGGAAAGAGTCACAAATTACATAGCAACTTGTATGACTTACCCTGTAGAATCATGTCCTCATCATTGCTGAAGTCTGCCTTATAAGATCCACAGGACAAATTTAGCTTGGATGATGACGTTGAAGCTTCAGATCCAAAATGACTCAGGTATGCTTTAGCTGTTCTAATTTCTTTTAATACCTAATCATGAGACTGATAAGTGGAACAGCCTTTTCCTACTCTTATCAGGCCGGATTTTATTGTAAAGATAGCACTTAAGAGGTCAAATTTCATCCTGTTTCTTAGTTTAAATTTGATAAATTCACTCCAAGTGAAAAACTTCTAGAAAACATTTACCGTCTAACGTCAAAACGCCATCTAAATTCAAGTGAAAAATCTAAATATGGATGTAAAACATCCAAAGTGGCAACACTACCAACCTAGAATTTTTAGCTGTTGTGGTTTATTTAGGCTAGTTTTAAGTTCAAAAGTTTGCCATTGCCCATTGAGCGTTCACTGTCAAAACCAGAGCAAGACAAACCCTCTGCAGATGGGATCGAATCCGGCACCCCGCCATTACGAAGCGCGTTCGCAACATGTAAACCACACACAGCGACAGCCTCGTGCTTCTCTTTTATGATTATATAATATTCAAATTGCTTGCTTGCCTTGCCTTGTTTTGCGGGGGGAAAAAACTCAGTTCAACTAGCATCGCAAAAGAGGGAGCTTTTGGTTATAATTTTGACTAGGTTATTTTGCGCTATGTAAAATAGCTTAGCATTGCTCGCCACCAAGTAGCCATGAAAATGACCCTTGCAGTGTTGATTGCGATTAAAGAAGACAGACACAAATACTGTACCGACAGGCGACGATGTCGTCTACTGGCCAGCCAGTTGGCGACCCCAGTCTCCAATCATGGCTTGCTTTCTTGATTCGTATTCAGCTGTCCACCCACATTTACGTAGAAGTCTCATTAACTTTAATAGCTCGGGACCTGGTATCACGTTTCGCTTAATTACTTCACAATTACATGCATAGCAGATGATGTTAATCAGGGAAAGAAATCTACAAGTGATGTCGATAGTCAGACTCGAAAACTTTTTTAAACATTTTTTTTTTTTGTTTGTTGCTTTATCCCTGTCACGCAATATTCGCTCACAGTGATTGTTTTCTAGGTATTCTGGCAATCTTTAGAAACGACAGCTCGGCCAACTTAACTATTCAGCCTCTGCGACATCACGCAATTTACGGTCGATAAAATGCTAGCAGAAGCACCGCAAAACTCATGTAGCATTGAAGACTTAATGATCACAACTACTAATTAGAATACTAATTAGTAACATGTCTATGGTTCTGTGATTTTTTCAGTGTGAATTATATATATATATATATATATATATATATATATATATATATATATATATATATATATATATATATATATATATATTTGTATATATAATTTTATATGTGTGTGTGTGTGTGTGTGCTGCCTTGCAGTGTATGTCTCTTTAGACACAGGCTATTCGAGTTAAACAATAAACAAACCGATGGAAAGCAAGGGAAAACCACCGCTGTATTTTCCTTAGTAAATCATGCCTTTAAACCAGTCGTTTTCAGACAACGACGTTAACTGAGGTTCTAATGGAATCATCTCGTCCGGCAGGGAGCAACCTGTTCTACACCTGATACCCGACCGTCATCCAGCTACTGTAGAGAAAGTAATGTCAGTAACATCCTAAACATGGAATGTCAGAACACTTTGTACAAACTCGAAAGCTGTACTAATCAATAGAGAAATTGAAAAAAAAAAAAAAGATAAAGTCTGGAGATGTGAACCAGCGTCATTGCACACGGTTATAAACCATAAGTGCTCTGCCACCAGTACAGACAGATGATAAAAACTGTTCGCCTGTGTCGCCATTCGCACGTAACTCTGTAGTTACAGTCACGTTCCTTCATTTACCCCAGTGTCAACTCTGGTACCCATTGGCTAGAGGCTGGGTGAGCCCCCCAGGAAACCGCCCGGTTTCAAACACCAGCCGTATGCTGCAGCGAGTCGCAGCTGGATTTGAAAGCGAACCTCTTATCGACTGCGCTAACGCAGAAAAAAAAAACACTTGCAGTAACAGGCCTTCCATATGGCCTATTACTGCAAGTGTGGTTTTTTTTTTTTTTTTTCAGTTTGAAGATCAGATTTTGCAGAACATGAAACTCCTTGCGTTGTCTGTTCTAAGACGTTTGGAGCTTTTCTTGACCGAACCAGCATCTAATCAGCGTCTGGAAAGTTTGTTTAGGCAATTTATTATTCAGTTTGAAGACCAGAATTTGCAGAAAATGATACTTCTTGTGGTGTCTGTTCTGAAACGTTTATAGCTTTTCTTGGCCCAACCAGCGTCTGGAAAGCATGTTTCTGCAAGTTCAAATACAGTTTAAAGATTAGATTTTGCAGAATATGAAACTTCTTGCTGTGTCTGTTCTAATACGTTTGGAGCTTTTCTTGGCCCTACCAGCATCTAATCAGCGTCTAGAACATTACTTTGTGCAAGTTCTGATGCAGTTTGAAGAAGAGATTTTGCAGAACATGAATCTTCTTGTTGTGTCTTTCCTCAAACGTTTGGAGCTTTTCTTCCCCATCCAGCATCTGATCGGCGTCTGGAAACCCTGTTTTCATGGCCCAACCAGCATCAAATCGGCGTCTATAAAGCCTCTTTCTGAAAGTTCTGTTACAGTTTGAAGATCAGATTTGGCAGAACATGAAACTTCTTGCGGTGTCTGTTCTAATGTGGTGTCACATCTGAATCGTTTAGAACATTTCCAGGCCCAACCAGCATCCTATCAGCGTCTGGCTGCCGTTTCTGCAAGTTCTGATTAAGTTTGAGCATGAGCAGGAGAAGAATACAAAACTTCTTACGGTGTCAGATCTGATTTGTTTAAAGCATTTCCATGCACAGCCAGCATCCTTTCAGCGTCTGGCCAAGCCGTTTCAGCACATCTTGATTCAATTCGAACAAGACTAAGAGCAGAATACAAAACTTCTTATGGTGTCAGATCTAAATCGTTTGCAGCATTTCCAGGCCCGACCAGCATCCAATCAGCGTCTGGTTAAGCCGTTTCTACAAGTTCTCATTCAGTTTGAACAAGAGCAGGGATCACCGCTATCACCAGTCTTTTTCAACGTTTATACGGTGATGATCACTGAGCAGCAGTTAAATGGAAAGGGAAGGACTCTGTCATTTGCTGATGACATTTTGATTTATCGACGAGGGCGTGATAGACAGGAGATCGCCAGCACAATGCACAAAGAACTTGATCGAATTGCCGCCTGGTGTGATGGTTCCAATGCCTATGTCAATCCTTTGAAGGCATCAGTGTCATGGTTCTCTTTGAACAATCACATTGTCAAGTCGGACTTACCTGAAGTGAAAATGCGTGATAATGTATTGATCAGAACCAACGTTATGACGTGTCTCGGGGTGAGGTTCGATCGCAGCTTGTCATTCAGGGAACACGTTGACCATGTGATAACAAAAGCACGCAAAGGTCTATCTGCAATGAGCATTATGGCTGCTTCCAATATCGAGCAAAGACTACTAGTACTTCTATTCTACGGTCTGGTCCTTTCCCCCATTGAATACGCTCTGGCCATCCTCACTGTCAGTGCTACCCAGATTGAACGACTCGAAAAGGTGCAAAATGAAGCCATGCGTATTATTTTGGGATGTACAAGAGACACATCCTGTGGAGCAATGAGGTATCTACTTGACTTTTCAACAATGAACCAAAGGATCAGGATGTGGAGGGCTCGGGCATACCTCAAAATATGTGCTGATAAGAAACACCCACTGCATCAAGCGCTTTTTAGTGAAAAGGGCGACAGACTGAAGAGGGGAAAATCCTGGCTAGGTCAGGCAGAAGATGTTATTAGGCAAATATGCAGCCTAACCGACATCATACCTGATGCAGAATGGATACCTGTGCCTCAGACGTTTATTTGTACATTTTCCTGTATTGTCACACTCAACAGGCGATGTAGAGAAGAAAATCCTGTTGCTGTTAATGCAGAGGTCAACGCTCTCATCGGTGAAAATTCAGACGAAGCAGATGCACTAATCTATACAGACGGATCCGTTATACACCAAAGAAGAAGCGCATGGGCATTTACAGCACGCTCAGCGGGCAGAACAGTCAAAGAAGCCAACGGCGCCTTCTCCATGACAACCAGCAGCATGACGATGGAGGTGATGGCAGTGACGCAAGCGTTTGCCTGGCTTGAAACACAAAAATACACCCGCATATGTATACTCAGTGATTCAATGAGTATGATCCGGAGGGTTCAGGCAGGTTCAGTGCGAAGACAATGGCTTGAATAAATTCAGAAGTCCACTGTGCGAGGAGTCACCTTTATTTTTGTTCCGGGATACGGAGGCGTCGATGGAAATGAAAGAGCTGACAGGTTGGCTGGATCCGCTATCACTACCGACGGTCGGCCTATGGATCATGCTGATATTATCAATGCCCTCTGAGAAATGGGAAGGATAGAGGACTTTGGTGGCAGTGAATCCACATCACTAGCCAGAATGGCAGACTTGGGAATTAAGATCGGCACAGCAAAAAATCAGACGCACACCGGACACGTCAGAAGACTTGTTAATCAACATAGAACTGGTACTATTAGCCATCGGACGTTGGGGTTCATACTGAGGGGAAGATCTGAGCACCTATGGACATGTCTGGGGTGCAATGATGATAACCCAACTAACTAACTTGAACAAGAGCAGGAGAAGAATACAACACTTCTTATGGTGTCAGATCTGATTTGTTTGGAGCATTTCCAAGCCCAACCAGCATCCATTCAGCGTCTGGCTAAGCCGTTTCTGCCAGTCCTGATTCAATTTGAGCAAGAGCAGAAGAAGAATACAAAACTTCTTATGGTGTCAAATCATAATCGTTTGGAGCATTTAAAGTTCAAACAGTATACAATCAGCGTCTAGCTAAGCCGTTTCTGCAAGTCCTGATTCAATTTGAGCAAGAGCAGGAGAAGAATACAAAACTTTTATGGTGTCAAATCATATTCGTTTGGAGTATTTCCAGACCCAACCACCATCCTATTAACGTTTAGATAAGCCGTTTCTGTAAATTCTGATTCAGTTTGTCTTGGAGAAAAAACAAAACTTGTTATGGTGTCAGATCTAATTCGTTTGGAACATTTCCAGGCCCGACCAGCATCCGATTAGCGTCAGGCTAAGCCGTTTCTGCAAGTTCTGATTTAGGTTAAGCAAGAGCAGGAGAAGAATACACAATTGCTTATGGTGTTAGACCTGAATCGTTTGGAGCATTTCCAGGCCCAACCAGCATCCGATCAACGTCTGGCTAAGCCGTTTCTGCAAGTTCTGATTCAGTTTGAACAAGAGCAGGAGAAGAATACAAAACTTCTTATGGTGTCAGATCTTAATCTTTCGGAGCATTTCCAGGCCCAACCAGCATCCTTTCAGCGTTTGGCTAAGCCGTTTCTTCAAGTTTATGATTCAGTTTGAGCAAGAGCTAAAGAAGGATACACAACTTCCTATGGTGTCAGATCTGAATCGTTTGGAGCATTTCCAGACTGTCAGGGTTCGCCCTGCTATGGGACAGTTCAGGATGATGATGATGAATCTCGTCATCGTACCCTGCGACCCTTAGTGACACTCAATACGTGCATACACAAGTAGAAACGAGCATGAGCGGACTTCGCACGGGTGTGCACATTTTGGACCGGACGCTGAACGCTTGCTTGTTGGACTGCGAGGAGACTGGACGTGGGACGAGAGTGGAGATTTTACTGACCGTTTGTTTTTGACTTGAAGATAGGTACCAGTGCAGTGATTAGCTGTAACGTGTTCTGTTCATAGTTTCATGTAAAGTAGTAGTTGTAACTAGAAGCCAGACCATGCTTTGCTGGTGGCGTTAACACTGTCGACGCACTTAGGCCTACACATTGGCGTATGCCATAACGTCTTTGGCATCGAGATATAGCGGGTTGAGCTGGCACTGTACGGGAGAGTGGTAGCGGCTCAGAGCTTATTTCATGAACGTGTAAAGGCGCCTCTAAGCGATTTTAAAGTTAGACGCGGCCTGGGTTTTGAATAAGGAGCGCTACTCCTCCTGAGGTGTACCACCACTTCGTTTGCATCTTTGGTAATAAAGATTGTGTGTTTGTTGCAACAAGTGTTTGGCTTGAGTGTGTTTGTACGGTGTTTTCCTGTCATTATCCTATAGCAGAGCCAATGGAATCGAGCCCTAGACAGTAAGGTTTCTGACAGGAAAGTGGGGCCCTCTTACCGTGGATTTTGTGGGAACCCAACGTGCTTAGTCAATAGCTGACAGGAAAGTGGGAGCTTCGTCCTTGGGAGTTGAACCTAAATCTGATAGGTAAAATGGGAATTTATTGTTAGTCCGTCTACATGTTTGTTGTTTAACATGACTGTATGTGATTAGAGGTAATAACTGTATGTGTTAGGATTGTGTCGTGACGACGGATAGGGATTTTGGACGACATAGACAGATAGACATAGTGTGATTGTTTTACAAGTTGCGGTGTGCAAGTCCAAGAAGTCATCGAGGCCTGTCGTCCTCGCCATCATCAAGTGTGTCTTCAACATCCACGTGTTCTTTAGCGGCCATGTTTCCCAGACTGGAGTGCAGATAAGTTTTTGTTGTTTTGATTTTGGTGTTTGTGTCCTGGTCAGTTCTCCAGTCCGTGAGATTCCTTTTCGATCTAGTTGGTTGATCGGCGCCGTGCATTATCTATCGTTCTTGGCTATCTTTTCTCATCAGTCCTACTGTTGTCTTTGTGTATTGTGAAAAAAATATTTTTTTTTTGCGGCACACACATCAGTCATTCTCCATCATCTACAATTGTAAGAAGTATTCTTCGGATTCCTGATCCAATATTTTTCTAACTGTCTACATCCAAATTGTTTAACAATTGTTGTCGTATTACTGTGATGATCTGATTTGTGATATTATTTATTGAATATTACACTGTAAATTTGTGTTTAGTTCTCGGATTAACTCGAGATTACATTTATAGGTCCGGCTGTAGTTCGGATATTTTTATTTTCTCCCTCCCCAATAGGATTGTGCAGTGAGTTTGTGGTTGTAGTTGTATACTTGGTATTGGTTTGATTTTGATTGTACTGATTTGTTTGCTTGATATTGTACACGAATACACCATGTCATCTCTTGCCGAGTTTATTGAAATAGCCAGACAACATGGGCTGACTGGAGAAAAGGCTTTGGAATGGGTCGATAAAAAGTATACAGATCTCAGAGAGAGACTAGACCGGGCAGACGAGAGAGAGTTTAAAAAGCTCGAACTGGAGGCTATGCAGAAGGCTAAAGAAATAGAAGCTTGTACTTTAGAAAAACAGTTAGCTGCCCAAGCTGAACTGAAAGATAAGGAGGCTGCTTTGAGACTACAGGAATTAGCCGCTCAAGCAGAGGCTAGAGACGAAGAAATTGCCGCTCAAGCAGAGAGAGATAGAGTACAGATGGTCATTAAAGAACGTGAGTTATCTCACACAATGATAATGAAGGATAAAGAGACCATGAGTAACGTTGAGTTACAGAAGGAAAGACTGGCAATGGAACTCAGGGCTAAAGAGTTGGAATTGGACAGAAATGCTGAAATTCAAATGGAAAAAGCTAAATTGAAAGCAACTGAACCATCATTTAAAAAATATCAAGGCCTAATTAAATATTTTGGCCAGGGAGACTCCATAGCAGCATGGACGCAAAACTTTGAGTGTATGGCAAAACATGCTAATATGCCTGAGACTGAATGGTCAGTAGTATACAGAAGACACCTTAGTGGCGAACCTTTGAAACTTTTAGAGACTATGCCTGAAGAGAAATTGAACGACTACGATTATGTAAAACGTAGAATTCTACAACATTTTGCTTTGGATGAAGAGTCCTATAGAAACAATTTCAGGAATATGCAACCTAAACCTGAACAGACATCCACCGATTATGTAGCAGATGTAGAAAAGACTTTCGATAAATGGAT
>CAJHNH020005394.1:17500-21942 GCA_905116865.2 Candidula unifasciata
GCAAGAGCTGGAGAAGAATACAAAACTTTTCTTATGGTGTCAGATCTGAATCGTTTGGAGCATTTCCAGGCCCAACCAGCATCCGATCAGCGTCTGGCTAAGCCGTTTCTGCAAGTTCTGATTCAGTTTGAGCAAGAGCTGGAGAAGAATACAAAACTTCTTATGGTGTCAGATCTGAATCGTTTGGAGCATTTCCAGGCCCAACCAGCATCCGATCAGCGTCTGGCTAAGCCGTTTCTGCAAGTTCTGATTCAGTTTGACCAAGAGCTGGAGAAGAATACAAAACTTCTTATGGTGTCAGATCTGAATCGTTTGGAGCATTTCCAGGCCCAACCAACATCCGATCAGCGTCTGGTTAAGCCGTTTCTGCAAGTTCTGATTCAGTTTGACCAAGAGCTGGAGAAGAATACAAAACTTCTTATGGTGTCAGATCTGAATCGTTTGGAGCATTTCCAGGCCCAACCAGCATCCGATCAGCGTCTGGCTAAGCCGTTTCTGCAAGTTCTGATTCAGTTTGAGCAAGAGCTGGAGAAGAATACAAAACTTCTTATGGTGTCAGATCTGAATCGTTTGGAGCATTTCCAGGCCCAACCAGCATCCGATCAGCGTCTGGCTAAGCCGTTTCTGCAAGTTCTGATTCAGTTTGACCAAGAGCTGGAGAAGAATACAAAACTTCTTATGGTGTCAGATCTGAATCGTTTGGAGCATTTCCAGGCCCAACCAGCATCCGATCAGCGTCTGGCTAAGCCGTTTCTGCAAAGCTGGAGAAGAATACAAAACTTCTTATGGTGTCAGATCTTTGGAGCATTTCCAGGCCCAACCAACATCTGATTCAGTTTCTGATTCAGTTTGATCCAAGAGCTGGAGAAGAATACAAACTTCTTATGGTGTCAGATCTGAATCGTTTGTCAGGCATTGGAGCATTTCCAGGCCCAACCAGCATCCGATCAGCGTCTGGCTAAGCCGTTTCTGCAAGTTCTGATTCAGTTTGAGCAAGAGCTGGAGAAGAATACAAAACTTCTTATGGTGTCAGATCTGAATCGTTTGGAGCATTTTCCAGGCCCAACCAACATCCGATCAGCGTCTGGCTAAGCCGTTTCTGCAAGTTCTGATTCAGTTTTGACCAAGAGCTGGAGAAGAATACAAACTTCTTATGGTGTCAGATCTGAATCGTTTGGAGCATTTCCAGGCCAAACCAACATCCGATCAGCGTCTGGCTAAGCCGTTTCGTTTCTGCAAGTTCTGATTCAGTTTGAGCAAGACCTGGAGAAGAATACAAAACTTCTTATGGTGTCAGATCTGAATCGTTTGGAGCATTTCCAGGCCCAACCAACATCCGATCAGCGTCTGTCTAAGCTGTTTCTGCAAGTTCTGATTCAGTGATTCAGTTTGACCAAGAGCTGGAGAAGAATACAAAACTTCTTATGGTGTCAGATCTGAATCGTTTGGAGCATTTCCAGGCCCAACCAGCATCCGATCAACGTCTGGTTAAGCCGTTTCTGCAAGTTCTGATTCAGTTTGACCAAGAGCTGGAGAAGAATACAAAACTTCTTATGGTGTCAGATCTGAATCGTTTTTGGAGCATTTCCAGGCCCAACCAGCATCCGATCAGCGTCTGGCTAAGCCGTTTTCTGCAAGTTCTGATTCAGTTTGAGCAAGAGCTGGAGAAGAATACAAAACTTCTTATGGTGTCAGATCTGAATCGTTTGGAGCATTTCCAGGCCCAACCAGCATCCGATCAACGTCTGGTTAAGCCTTTTCTGCAAGTTCTGATTCAGTTTGAGCAAGAGCTGGAGAAGAATACAAAACTTCTTATGGTGTCAGATCTGAATCGTTTGGAGCATTTCCAGGCCCAACCAGCATCCGATCGTCATCCGATCAGCGTAAGCCGTTTCTGCAAGTTCTGATTCAGTTTGACCAAGAGCTGGAGAAGAAATACAAAACTTCTTATGGTGTCAGATCTGAATCGTTTGGAGCATTTCCAGGCCCAACCAGCATCCGATCAGCGTCTGGCTAGCCGTTTCTGCAAGTTCTGATTCAGTTTGAGCAAGAGCTGGAGAAGAATACAAAACTTCTTATGGTGTCAGATCTGAATCGTTTGGAGCATTTTCCAGGCCCAACCAGCATCCGATCAGCGTCTGGCTAAGCCGTTTCTGCAAGTTCTGATTCAGTTTGACCAAGACTGAAGAAGAATACAAAACTTCTTATGGTGTCAGATCTGAATCGTTTTGAGCATTTGGAAATGCTCAACCAACGATCCGATCTGACACCATAAGCCGTTTTGTAGTTCTGATTCAGTTTGAGCAAGACTGAATCAGAACTTACAGAAACGGCTTAGCCAGACAGATCTGAATGCTGTTTGGGCCTGGAAATGCTCCAACGAACCAACACATCCGATCAGCGTCTGGCTCTGAGCTGTTTCTGCAAGTTCTGATTCAGTTTGAGCAAGAGCTGGAGAAGAATGTAACTTCTTATGGTGTCAGATCTTTTGGAGCAAACTGAGGCAGAACAGCATCCGATCAGCAGCTCTGGCTAAGACGCGTTTCTGCAAGTTCTGATTCAGTTTGAGCAAGAGCTGGAAACGATACAAAACTTCTTATGGTGTCAGATCTGAATCGTTTGGAGCATTTCCAGGCCCAACCAGCATCCGATCAGCGTCTGGCTTAGCCGTTTCTGCAAGTTCTGATTCAGTTTGAGCAAGAGCTGGAAAGAATACAAAACTTCTTATGGTGTCAGATCTGAAGTTTTGTAGCATTTCCAGCCCAACCAACATCCGATCAGAACTTGCTAAGCCGTTTCTGCAGACGTTCTGATTCAGTTGAGCAAGAGCCTGAGAAATGCTACAAAACGATTTATGGTGTCAGATAAGAATCGTTTTGAGCATTTCTCCAGCTCAACCAACATCCGATCAGAACTTGGTTAAGCCGTTTCTGCAAGTTCTGATCGGATTCAGTTTGAGCAAGAGCTGGAGAAGAATACAAAACTTCTTATGGTGTCAGATCTGAATCGTTTGGAGCATTTCCAGGCCCAACCAACATCCGATCAGCGTCTGGCTAAGCCGTTTCTGCAAGTTCTGATTCAGTTTGAGCAAGAGCTGGAGAAGAATACAAAACTTCTTATGGTGTCAGATCTGAATCGTTTGGAGCATTTCCAGGCCCAACCAGCATCCGATCAGCGTCTGGTTAAGCCTTTTCTGCAAGTTCTGATTCAGTTTGAGCAAGAGCTGGAGAAGAATACAAAACTTCTTATGGTGTCAGATCTGAATCGTTTCGAGCATTTCCGAGACCAAACAGCATCCGATCAGCGTCTGGCTAAGCCGTTTCTGCAAGTTCTGATTCAGTTTGAACAAGAGCTGGAGAAGAATACAAAACTTCTTATGGTGTCAGATCTGAATCGTTTGGAGCATTTCCAGGCCCAACCAGCATCCGATCAGCGTCTGGCTAAGCCGTTTCTGCAAGTTCTGATTCAGTTTGAGCAAGAGCTGGAGAAGAATACAAAACTTCTTATGGTGTCAGATCTGAAACGTTTGGAGCATTTCCAGGCCCAACCAGCATCCGATCAGCGTCTGGCTAAGCCGTTTCTGCAAGTTCTGATTCAGTTTGAGCAAGAGCTGGAGAAGAATACAAAACTTCTTATGGTGTCAGATCTGAATCGTTTGGAGCATTTCCAGGCCCAACCAACATCCGATCAGCGTCTGGCTAAGCCGTTTCTGCAAGTTCTGATTCAGTTTGAGCAAGAGCTGGAGAAGAATACAAAACTTCTTATGGTGTCAGATCTGAATCGTTTGGAGCATTTCCAGGCCCAACCAGCATCCGATCAGCGTCTGGCTAAGCCGTTTCTGCAAGTTCTGATTCAGTTTGACCAAGAGCTGGAGAAGAATACAAAACTTCTTATGGTGTCAGATCTAAATCGTTTGCAGCATTTCCAAGCACAACCAACATCCGATCAGCGTCTGGATAAGCCGTTTCTGCAAGTTCTGATTCAGTTTGAGCAAGAGCTGGAGAAGAATACAAAACTTCTTATGGTGTCAGATCTGAATCGTTTGGAGCATTTCCAGGCCCAACCAGCATCCGATCAGCGTCTGGCTAAGCCGTTTCTGCAAGTTCTGATTCAGTTTGACCAAGAGCTGGAGAAGAATACAAAACTTCTTATGGTGTCAGATCTGAATCGTTTGGAGCATTTCCAGGCCCAACCAGCATCCGATCAGCGTCTGGCTAAGCCGTTTCTGCAAGTTCTGATTCAGTTTGAGCAAGAGCTGGAGAAGAATACAAAACTTCTTATGGTGTCAGATCTGAATCGTTTGGAGCATTTCCAGGCCCAACCAGCATCCGATCAGCGTCTGGTTAAGCCGTTTCTGCAAGTTCTGATTCAGTTTGACCAAGAGCTGGAGATCTGAATCGTTTGGAGCATTTCCAGGCCCAACCAACATCCGATCAGCGTCT
>CAJHNH020005395.1:5000-15000 GCA_905116865.2 Candidula unifasciata
CTTCCGCTTGATGAATTAGTGTTAGCTAACTTAGTCCTGTCCCTTTCTTGATGTTGTCATTCCAGGTTCTTCTGTGCCCTCCTCTTTTTCGATTACCCCTAATGTTCCTTGATGTACATCAGTCTCCTAGTGCCAGTCATGTGATGGTTAACAAGACATATTGAACACCGAGTGTGCCAGCCTTGCTTGGCTGTGCCGATCTTTACTCCTAATTCTTGCATTCTTAGCAGTGATATGGACACTCTTCTGCTACAAAAATCCTATGACCATGGTGTTTTTCTTAGGACATGAACTAATTCGACGCGATCCATAGGCTGGCCATCTGCAAATAGGGCTAAACCAGCCTGTCTATCAGCTCTTCGCATGAACACAGGACTAGCCACAATTACCCCAGAAGTAATTCTTCCTTTTCTTTACGTCCTCTTTTACCACTGCGGGTGTCGAGGAAGGTACAAGGTCCTGCTTCGTGCTCTTCTGACTGTTTCAACCATAAACACATCGTGGTGCTGTAGAGTTTCTCCGATGTTATCTTCCCATCTTGTTCTTGGTCGATCTCTTGCTCTACGTCCTATTCCTATTTTGGTATCTGCCTTGTATGGTAGTCGGCTCTGTGGCTAAGTCGATGCGAGCGCTTCGTAATGCCGGGGTGCCTGGTTCGACGCCAGCTGCGGGCTTTACGCCTTGCGTTGGTTTCGACAGTGGTATCAGGGAGCTGACCGTCTTGAAAGCAATGGCAAACTACTGGACTAAATTTGCATAGAGAAACCACACAACAGCAAGGGGCTGCTGGGGTTGGTTCTGCAACTATAAAGGATACGCAACCAACCTTGTATGGTATAGCATCAGAAGGCATTCTCTTAAAGTGGGCAGACCTTTTGATGTGCTGTCTTTGTGTGTAATTTAGAATTGGTTCTGTACTGGCTTTATCTCATATGAACTCGTTCCTGATTTTATCTCTTCTGGTCACTCCTACAGTCTATCTCAGAACCTCATTTCCATGGCTACCAATTTTCGTTCATGGTTTGTTGTGAGTGACTACGTCTAGTACTACTGATAGCATAGAATGGGAATGAATATACTCTGTATGAGATGTCTGTTTGTGTTGATTGGGATTGCCATATGCTGTAAGGGGGAGGGTTGGAAGGGGGTGGGGGGGGGGGAGGAGCTATTCAAATACCTAGCCTGTTTTTCTGCTCTAATGCTTCTTTCTTCCAATTGACATTACTTGTGTCTTTTCGATGTTTATTCTCATATTATTTTATTTACATTCTTCATTCATGGATGTGAGATGCTGTTGCAAATTCATGGCTGTATCTTTAACCAAGGCCTGGTCATCAGCAAAGAGTAATTCTTTGATGTTACTATTATTTTAGTTCTTAGGCTTGGCATCCTTGCTTACACTGTCAAAGTATTTGATAAACTGAAGTTCTGATAAGACTCATCACTATCTTACCCGAGGTAAACTGAAGTTCTGATAAGACTCATCCCTATCTTACCCGTGGTAAACTGAAGTTCTGATAAGACTCATCACTATTTTACCCGAGGTAAACTGAAGTTCTGATAAGACTCATCCCTATCTTACCCGTGGTAAACTGAAGTTCTGATAAGACTCATCACTATCTTACTCGAGGTAAACTGAAGTTCTGATAAGACTCATCACTATCTTACTCGAGGTAAACTGAAGTTCTGATAAGACTCATCCCTATCTTACCCGAGGTAAACTGAAGTTCTGATAAGACTCATCCCTATCTTACCCGTGGTAAACTGAAGTTCTGATAAGACTCATCACTATCTTACTCGAGGTAAACTGAAGTTCTGATAAGACTCATCCCTATCTTACCCGAGGTGTTACTTTGAATGGTTTAGATGTTCCCTTGTTTATTCTAACTACGCTTCTACTGTCACTATATAAGCTTTTGCAAACTTCAGTCAGGTGTTCACTTACTTCACTGAAGTTTTCAAAAGCTTATAAATTATTCAGTCCGTCAATTAAGTCAGGCGTTGACTACGCAATGAAGGTTGGCTTCACTAGATCTCTAACATGATCTGCCTATCACCCTCTCAGACTTCTGTTCTTCCACTTCTCGATGTTATCATCCTGCTTGTATCACTGTCTGCCTGTTGCTCCTCTGCCTTCTACTCACCCATCCAGTTATGTTTTCATAAGAGTGTTGCGTCTTTTATTATTACATCATCATCATCATCATCAGGTGCCTTGCCGACTGGCGTGGGCGATCATGCCTCTCCGTAATCTGCGATCTCCTGCAGTATGTATCAGTTCGTGTGCCGACAAACCTCCATGCCAAACAATAAGACTGTCAAGCATCTTCTCTCATTGTCTTCCTCTATCTCTCTTTCCACATATCTTTCCAGTGGTCACAACATGTTCTATTTCCTCTCTTCTCATAACATGGTCGAAAAAAGATGACTGTCTCCTTCTGATGTCTGTAATAAATTGTCTTCGGGCTCCCGCCTCTTTCAAAACCTCTTGGTTGCTCTTTTTGGCTGTCCAAGGTATTCTAAGCATTAATCTGTAAAACCACACCTCCAAGGCCTCCAGAAATTGTTTGGCCTGCCTACCAATCGTCCAGGATTCACAGCCATATGTTAAAACTGGATGTATGTAGCAAGCAAGAATGCTTTTTCTAACTCTCAATGACAAGGATATATTGCACAAGATGTTTTTAATTTTATAAAATGCAGTTTTCGCTTGTCCTATTATGTTTCTTTTCTCTTATTTATTATTACACAAATATTTTACTCCCCTAATTTATTTCCTTATGCAAATCTCTTTTTATTCCAAGTGTCCATAGAACTGATGTGTTTGACTAAACCCACGTATGAAATAAGGAAGTAAACATCACGATTTAGTTGACAAAATAGGCCGAGATAGATTGACACAACCAGTTCAAGAAGTCAATATGCAACTAACAGCATGTTTATAACTTGTCTTGTACCCTGCTATTAAACTAATGCTTACCATGCATCCATAATAAGCAACTTACCGTGTGTGTCGGTGCGTGCGCGTGCGTGTGTGTGTGCATACGTGTGTGTGTGTGTGTGTGTGTGTGTGTGTTTAATGTGATGCGTGACTAGTACACTGCATTGTTTCCGCAAGTTTCTCGTGTTTGGTCTTGTAATGGGAGCTAAGGTAGAATAATGGGAGCTCAGGTAGAATAATGGGAGCTAAGGTATAATAATGGGAGCTAAGGTAGAATAATGGGAGCCACCGTAGAGTAGCAGCTAAAGGCGCCTTTTCGACTCCGAACGTAACGGGACTTTTTTCCAAAAATGATCTGGATCCCACAGCCTTAAATGGATACCGGGTGCAGTCCTGGGGAGTAAAGGCAGCCGGCATGATAAAGACCACATCACCTAACGATTGCCGATTGATCTTCAAAATATAGGTTTAGCCCTATATGCCTAATACGCCTGGAGGTGTGGCAAAGAGTTCTTTACTTTACTAATTCTTCTTCTTCTCTTCCACCTTGTACCTCATCGAAGTGTTGGGGGGAGATGTAATGTTCGTTGATGGGCTCTGTCAAGAGCACTTTTAAGACTGATGTTCATTTCTGTAAGGCTGTTCTTGATGCCATTATCCATATTTTCCGAGGTCTTCCACTCGCTCTATATCCGTTGTAACGTTTTAGTGTGGATCGCTGTGGCAGATAGTACCAGGGCATTCTTGTTAGGCGTCCAAACCACTTCATTTGTTGTTCTTTGATGACCTGTAAGACTGGCTTTATTCCTAGCATTCGCCTGATTTCATGATTTCGATTTACTTTACTAAAGTAGAATAATGGTTAGTGAGCATAGAACTAATCGACTCCAAGTATTGAAGAGTGGGGTTTATATTATGTCAAATGTCTTTGGGGTGATCCAGCCCTCTGAATAAGTAAAAAGGACCCTTTCCACGACTTTAGGCGTATAGGGCATATAGGGCTAGACCTAAATTTTATAAACCAACGGCACAAGATGGGTGATGGGGCCGGCAGCCTCTATTTCCCGGGACTGTACCTGGTACCCACTCAAGGGTGGGTTAGGGTTGGTTCTGCAACGTCCTGTAAATGATACACAACTAACCATTTTGTCAGCCGTAGAGCAGAGCTGCAGACTTACTTCATATTATCCTCCCCTCCCCCACCTGCTTGTTAGCTGACTAGATGTTAAAACTAGCTCCTTAAAAAAAAAAAAACATTCTTTTTTCGATAACCTACAATGGCAGGTGTTTGTGTGTCATAAGTAGTTTGTTACCTCCGTGTTACATTTTTTATTTAATGTAATCTATGTGCACAGATATTTACCTTGTTGACTGACTGACTGACTTTCTACCCCACCAGGACATCAGACAAGCGACAAACACCCGATGACACAAAGTGCCACCATGCGGATGAGGATCGCCGTGGAGAGGCCCCAGAAACCGCGTTCAGACATTTGGCCATATATATGGCCTGCCTATATTGCGGCCCCTGGCAAAAGCCAGCGTAGGGCTTCAAATGACAAAAATTTCGTCCTAAAAAGGACGAAATTGAATACCTTGTTGATCTTGCCCCAGTGTAATAATTTCTAAAACACTGTACATACTGGCATGACTCCTGCCTTTAATATCGCATCACAGGTATCGTCTCATTGAAAAAAAAAAGCGAAGCCCCATTTTTTTTTTCACTGTGCGAAACTGCTGTTCAGGAGAAAGACAGTATAAGAATGAATGTCTGAAAACATAATGTAAAGGAGTCTTTTCCGCGCCTAGTCCTAGTCCAAGTCCTTTTGAGAAAAAAAAAAGGTCGACCACTTTCAGACTGCTGCTAGCTAGCCGAGGCTGCTAACAGTCTCCGCCTATATTTGTGGACTGGGTTATTTGCGTCACTTTCGTTACTAAATTCTTGTGTTTGTGCTATTTCTGGGCTTGATGCTTCCATCCCATTCAGACCGCTCGTCCTCTACCCTGTTGTTACTGGTTCATGTCTTTCTTCTTCTTTCTTGGTGTTTCCTCTTGGTTTTGTCTCCCTTTGATTTGGCCAGGCGTATTTCGTAGGAGAGCAAGCTTTTCTACCAAACGCCCTTTGGACCACCATAATCTCCGCGCCTTCCTGGGCATCTAGGACCAGACCTGTACTGTATAGACCAATCGGCACTCTGTAGGGATGTGGTCTACCAACTGGCGTAGGCGCTCATGCATCTCCAGAGATCACGACCCATAGTTGCCTGGAACAGCTCTCTTGATAGTATCCCCCCATGCCATCGTTTCAGCTCATCCAGCATCGTCTCTCTTGGTTAGCCTTTACCCCTCTTTCCACTGATTTTTCCAGTTTTCTCGATGTTTTCCAATGCCCCTGTTCTCATTATGTGGCCAAAGAACAATGTTCGCCTCCTTCTCATTGTTTTATATAGAGATCTACTTCCTGGCTGTGCTTTTTGATCTCCAGAATTAATTTTTCTAAACCTCCTACACTGTTGAAATTTTTAATCACCCAAGATTCATTCAGCGCATGGTGCTCGCAGTACTGCAACCCGCATTCTCTTAAAAAAAAAACACACACACACACTAACAAATTCAACTTCATATTTCTCAATTGTACCACCAACGGTTCTACAGTAATATGTTAATTTGTAACATCTTTAGATCGAACTAAATTGTAATTGCAGTTTGTTATAGTAGAAGACAGCAGTTGGTTGTACGCATCACAGCTTTACAAGAAAAACATGCATTGAACTATGATTGCCTATGCTCAGAATGAATTCTCCTATTCGCTTTGGAAAGTGCACTTTAACGCTTACAGGTGTTTTTTCAAAAAAGCTAGCCGAATCCAACTGAGCGCTGAGAGAGCCTACATTGGAAACGCACTGGAATAGAAAGTTCAACCGCACTTAGGGAGATCAATGCATAGGGAAAGTGGTTCCAGATGAAGTATTTAGGTGGTTAACTCATAATCGATTCTATGTAACTAGTGATTAGAACTCCATATAGCATACCAAAAATTAAGTGGGATTAATTGGTGTCGATTAGAATTGTTGAGTACGTAATTTAGATATTGATATAATGCACTTGTTCGTTAGTGTGGCTTAAAACTTTTTTGTTTTTTAAATAATCTGTACCCAACACTTTTGGGACAGTGGTTTGGTTTCAGCGGTTGCGTGTCTCGTGGCTTGCTTCTAATTTCCGTGTTCCCCTTTTTTGTTTTGTTTCCTGGTGAGGGTCATTGGATAGATCTCATCCAGTTACGAAGTGCTGAGATTTCTCAGTTCTGGAAAGGGTTTGGGCTAAAGAGTTCAGAAAAGCATCAGTCCTACTTGGAATCTGTATTGATGACAGATTTCCATAGCTAGGTATAAAGATCTTTATCGCAACACTTATAAACACCTCCACCCCACCCCACCCCCTCTTTGTACACTATAAAGAAGGAAAAATAAAATAAAAACATCTTTCTTTTCTTTTAAAAAAAATTACGTTTTGTAGGCTTGAAGTGTCACGATGTGAAATAACTGAAACATAGTTATAATATGTTACAGAGGTAAGCTGAAAATAAAATATGGATAATCATAAAAAGAATCAATGAAATGGTGTAGGGATGACTTGTAATCTTAGTAATCTTGATAATCGTAGTTTCAGCTTCATATCAAACGGGTCACCCCATAATTGCTCCGCTCCTGTGCCAACGAAAAACACACAGAATGTTCGTCACAGTCCCCTGTGGAAAGACTGACAGACTGCTGTCTCAGCATATGCACTAGCATACACGCGCATTAAAAGCATACTGTAGCCATCAGAAGTGCTAACACACACAGTTTGACTTTAGAAATGCAGTTTACCATTGACGGTAGCAGAAGTTACCAACAGATCAGCAGTTGCACACGCGATCAATATTAATCAGAAAAGGGCAGCACCAATATTGCGGCTGCAGGTCATGCGCCATTTTCTGAATCTACAGTTTCAACACCACGTTGGTCACAGTCGATAAACATTCCAAATGAAATCTGCAGCTCACAGGGTCTCACCATGCACTCAGCTCAGTAGCTGGGTGACGAAACTATCTTTTCAGTCTACAAATGGATCAAAAATCTGTCTGGCTGAAGGAAAAACATTTGCCTCAACGCGAATCAGTGATAGTGCCTGAGGGGTGGCATGTGTGACATGGTGACAGAGCTATATGGCAGGCTGGTCCTAGTAAGGATCGGAGCAGTAAATCTGTTTGATTAGCCGGAATTCTGGTGCTCTAGGAGGGCACAGTTCCACTCTTGTGCTGGGTTCAGCTCTGGTAAAGAATCGAACTCTTGTGACGTGGGAAAGGTTGGTTCTAATAAAAACTCGAACTCTTGTGACCTGGGAAGGTTTGGTTCTAATAAAAACTCGAACTCTTGTGACCTGGGAAAGGTTGGTTCTAATAAAAACTCGAGCTCTTGTGACCTGGGAAAGGTTGGTTCTAATAAAAACTCGAACTCTTGTGACCTGGGAAAGGTTGGTTCTAATAATAACTCGAACTCTTGTGACCTGGGAAAGGTTGGTTCTAATAAAAACTCGAACTCTTGTGACCTGGGAAAGGTTGGTTCTAATAAAATCTTGGACCCTTGTGACCTGGAAAAGTTTGGTTCTAATAAAAACTCGAACTCTTGTGATCTGGGAAAGGTTGGTTCTAATAAAAACTCGAACTTTTGTGATCTGGGAAAAGGAAGAAAAAGGAGGAAAAAAAAAGGGGGGGGGGGGGGGAACAGGGGACAGATAAGGAATCAATTTCTCGACATCTCCGTAAGTACACGTATTAGTCATGTCAACTGTTTTGTAATAGTTCGTATCAGTTTGTGTAGTTGAGTGTCGAGCTAAGAACTGACTCGAGACATTCCCATAAGAGCACCGTCCCCATTTTCAGCAGCCAGCGAAGAGTTCCGATACCAGTGGTGACAGTAGCAGTTTGATAATATGTCCATCTTTCTTTTCCACTGAGTGTAGATTGTCGACCAGATCCCTTGCTTACCCCCAGCTGTATTATTCTCTTCAGATCACAGTGATCCATTCGTGCCACTCCGTTGTTCACTTCCCCCCAAGTGGCCTTGAATACAGATAGCTTTTCATGCATACATTCACCACCTTTTGGTGCAGGACCAGTCAGTCTGCCTTCCTGTTCATTTCCTAAGACTCCTGCATACATGTAGAATTTATCTATAGATAACTTATATAAAGAGAGTATCATACGCTAGACTTTGCTTTCACCAAACGTCGTCAGTTCGCTTTCGCAATGAACCCCGGTGGCACTTCTTCCGCCTCTCAACACAGAGCCACATGTAAAGATAATGAAATCACCTGGACTAGAAATATTATGACCCAATCCTTTAATGGCTGATGTTGCAATGGCTGCTGGCCAATTATGGCACCCTCGACCTAGCGTGGTTAGAACCCTATTTGCTCTGACACTTTGACCCATTCATCTCCCCTTCTAGTTTTTGTTCTAGAAATACGTGTCTAACTCTAAACCTGTGAAGAATGGTATTTTTTTTTATCCGCTACCCTGAGATATGTTTGTTTGTTTGTTTTAGTATCCAGAAGCCATGAGTTGTTAACCCTTAGGCTCGGTATTATGGATATCGCAACCTTTCGGCCTTGATTTCATGATAAATACCGTAAATCTGGGAGAAATGTGGCTTTTCTGCCTACCCCCGGGAGTGAACCAGGACCACAAGGAGTTCGTCACCTGGTCACCGCGCAGTCCGGTTTAGCCAACTACGCTAGACAGCCTGGCACCCTGAGATATAAACTAGCTTGCAGCACCTTAGGCCTGTCTGCAAGAGTCGATAGTGCAAGGGATGTATAGCATATGACTGTCTTGTACATCCTACAATCACCAGCATGGCTTCATTCTTTTTGCGTCCAAGCTTCACTAGTTGACTCTTCGATCGGTCACAAGCCCTAGCCATAATCTATCACAGCAAACCAAGTGCTGGTACAACGTAACTGGTACACCCAGCCATAATCTATCACAGCAAACCAAGTGCTGGTACACCGTAACTGGTACACCCAGCCATAATCTGTCACAGCAAACCAAGTGCTGGTACACCGTAACTGGTACACCCAGCCATAATCTATCACAGCAAACCAAGTGCTGGTACACCGTAACTGGTACACCCAGCCATAATCTGTCACAGCAAACCAAGTGCTGGTACACCGTAACTGGTACACCCAGCCATAATCTGTCACAGCAAACCAAGTGCTGGTACACCGTAACTGGTACACCCAGCCATAATCTGTCACAGCAAACCAAGTGCTGGTACACCGTAACTGGTACACCCAGCCATAATCTGTCACAGCAAACCAAGTGCTGGTACAACGTAACTGGTACACCCAGCCATAATCTGTCACAGCAAACCAAGTGCTGGTACACCGTAACTGGTACACCCAGCCATAATCTGTCACAGCAAACCAAGTTCTGGTACACCGTAACTGGTACACCCAGCCATAATCTGTCACAGCAAACCTAGTGCTGGTACACTGTAACTGGTACACCCAGCCATAATCTGTCACAGCAAACCCAGTGCTGGTACACCGTAACCATCATTGTTTTGTTCTATGTCCGTGGCTGCCATAATTGTCGGTGCATTCAGCCCCTTTTGGCATTTTGCTGCAGCTGATCTCACATGGTCCCTAAATTACAGGTACCTATCGAACGTGATATACAGGTACCACAGTCTGCTTTCTCTTTTGATGAAAAACATCTAGTTTATTTCAGCTTTACAAAACCAATTATAAAAAACAAACAGATGACGTCGCGGCATTTAGCTTTCATCAGCGAACAGCGACAATAAACAAAACACAACAGTCACACAAAGATGTACACGAAGTCTGAAATGACTATATGTATATACATAAAACTGGGACAAAGTAATTAGTAAACGACAAACTTTTACTAAAGTGTGTGATACTGACATGGATTCATGTAAAGCTTCAAAATGAAGTAACTAGACCACAATCCAGACCTTTGTTGTCAAGTAGCAGCGTGGGTTTTGATGATAA
>CAJHNH020005396.1:0-21929 GCA_905116865.2 Candidula unifasciata
AAAGAGACTCTCGAAAAGAACTGATTACCAACATCAGAAAAAGACGATCTACATCATTGGGGCATGGTATGAGAAAACTGGAGTACATCGTGGCAGTGGGAAAGTTGGAGGGGAGGAGAGGCAGAGGGAGACTGAGAAAGAAGATGCTGGACAGTCTGACATCGTGGCACCGAGGATCGTCTGTATCAGAGACCAGAAAACCATGCGTGGTGAAGGTTGTGGATAGACATGACTACTAACGCCACACGGCATGGACTTTAAGAAGAACATTTGAGGCTGTAGAAACAGTAAAAATTGGCACCTCGGTATACTTTCGCTTTGGTACACGTGTGTTCAGTTTGGCATACGTCTTGCTTAGACGCGAAACTTTTGCTTGGTATACGAAATTCGTTTGAAATACGACCCGCAAGTTAGAACTTGTATGGTTCAAAATTCGACCCGACACTGCGCGCTATCTATGTTTGCAGACAAGTATCACCCCACAGAGTCCAAACAAGCCGTATTAGCATTTTCTGGAACTATCAGATAATGTCACATTTCCTAAACATCATAAAGAGAAGGCAGAAGCAACGTCCTTTAAGCACATATATTTAAAAAAAAAAAAAAAAACTCAATTCAAACCAACTGAAATGGTTGAGGCATTTTGAAAGAATGTTAGATGACAGAGAAGTAAAAACTGTATACACCAGGGAGATGACACATGTTATCTTAAGTTAGCAACGAAAATAAAATTAATGGTTGGGGGTCACCACAGCATGAGAAACTTATTAAAGGACCGCGGCATTAGAAAGGTTGAGAACCACTGGTTGAGACCAACTGATACTAAAATGTTTCAGCGATCGAAGTCGGGTAAGTTAAGGCAGTATAATAATAATAGTAATAATAATAATAATAATAATAATAACTCCACAAAAGGAGCATGCGCAGCTGAAGTCTACCAATCGCCAGTAGGTGAGTAACCTTTGAACAATTGCTTTGGTCCTATTATCCATTCTAGACGGTCTTGAGGGGTTGGCCGACATGGGTCATTACTCCAGGCCTCGGACATCTCCTGGTGCGCCTATCGGACAAGACGAAATGGTCGTTTTGCAACGGGTGCTGATGTTATAGTGTTATATATATATATATTATAGTGTATATATATATATATATATCGTTGCAGCGGTATATATATATATATATATATTATATATATATATATATCTCGTTGCAGCGGTACAATAGTGACACGATAATAGTGACATATATACGGTGGCAGTTATATAAATCAGCCCTAATATGAATTCAAACCAAAGACCTTCGGCCCGCCAGCCGAGCCTCTATCGACCTGGCCACCGCGGCTTCAACTTCATACATCTGCCAGCATTGAATTCTCTCGGGTATTTACTTACACAGATTTCTTGGCATCCGTTGTTTAAAGCTAGGAGGCGGACAATTCTACAGCAGTTGGCGCATGAATATTCAACACTGGCAGCTTTATTCTGCTCTGTGTGGTATTTAAATGCGGCAGCTAATTTCCATTAACGATACTTGTTAAAATAGTTCATATTCTCAACTGTTTTGTGTGTGTGTGTGTGTGTGTGTGTGAGAGAGAGAGAGAGAGAGAGAGAGAGAGAGAGAGAGAGAGAGAGAGTGTGTGTGTGTGCGTGCCTTTTTTTTGTAATTAGCCAGTTTAATAAAAGTCATGACCCGGCTCGCTAGCTCACGTTCGTTAAAGTTGACTGCGTGGCGCCCGGATGGTGAACTCCTTGTGATCCGGGTTCACGACCGGGGGTAGGCAATTGTCCAGATTTACGGTATCTATCATGGATTCAAGGCCGAAGGATTGCGATATCCATAGTACCGAGGCAAAGGGTTAACAGCATATGGTTTCTGGATATTTAAAAGGAAAATAATAAATAAAATAAAAGTAATGACATTGTAGGAACCATACGATGGTGTTTGAAGTCATTGTGTCTACGCGTACATTTCTGCTAATAATTCACATGGACGTCTGTTGGTCGTGAAGGGCGTAAGGTCTAATCCCCATCGAGTCAGATTTTGAGGTTCAGAAATGGCCTTGGCGTCCCTGTCGACTTAGCCTGCAATAGGTACCATGTAAAGTCCTGGGAAGTAAAGACGGTCTATAGAAGTACGAATCTGGCATCGTATATGCGTTATGTCGAAAGCCGCAGATATCACCGCCAAGCTGCAAACCAGAGCACAATGTGCCAGCCGTTCATTTAAATGTGAATACTGAAAAAGAGGGAAGACACACTCCAAACCTAAACAAGTTAGGTTGCCCTGCCCAGCAAGGCTTTCACAGAATCATACAATGATTCCACATGTACACGTTTTTGATCATGGCAACAATAAGACTAGGGAATTCCCTGTCCCGTTTATCATTGGCTGTAAGCTATCCATGTGTATGCTATCAATGGCCGTTTGAAAGCCAATAAAACGCGTACGGCTTTAACTGGACGAGCTTCGCGGGTTGTTTATTCTGTTGTATATGGCTACGAGTAGAAATAATGCTTGTCTTCTCTCCTTCCTGATTCCTGCTAGAGCCATTAGCAGTTTTTGGCCTGTTGCTTTTGAAATGATGTGGGTAATCATTGTGAGTAATGTTTTGATCTAGTCACACAAACCGACACATAGTGTTGTGTGTATGTATGTATGTATGTATGTATGTATGTATGTATGTATGTATGTATGTATGTATGTATGTATGTATGTATGTATGTATGTATGTATGTATGTATGTCGGTGTCGGTCGGTCGGTCGCGTCGGTCGGGTCGGTCGGTCGGTATGTCGGTCGGTCGGTCGGTCGGTCGGTCGGTCGGTCGGTCGGTCGGTCGGTCGGTCGGTCGGTCGGTCGGTCGGTCGGTCGGTCGGTCGGTCGGTCGGTGTCGGTCGGGTCGGTCGGTCGGTCGGTCGGTCGGTCGGTCGGTCGGTCGGTCGGTCGGTCGGTCGGTCGGTCGGTCGGTCGGTCGGTCGGTCGGTCGGTCGGTAGGTAGGTAGGTAGGTAGGTAGGTAGGTAGGTAGGTATGTATGTATGTATGTATGTATGTATGTATGTATGTGTAAGTGTGTGTGTGTATGTATGTATGTATGTGTGTGTGTGTGTGCGTGTGCGCGTGTGTGCGTGTGCGCGTGCGTGCGTGCGTGCGTGCGTGCGTGCGTGTATGTATGTATGTATGTATGTATGTATGTATGTATGTATGTATGTATGTATGTATGTATGTATGTATGTATGTATGTATGTATGTATGTATGTATGTATGTATGTATGTATGTATGTATGTATGTATGTATGTATGTATGTATGTATGTATGTATGTATGTATGTATGTATGTATGTATGTATGTGTGTGTATGTATGTGTGTATGTATGTATGTATGTATGTATGTATGTATGTATGTATGTATGTATGTATGTATGCCTGCCTGCCTGCCTGTCTGTCTGTCTGTCTGTGTCTGTCTGTCTGTCTGTCTGTCTGTCTGTCTGTCTGTGTGTGTGTGTGTGTGTGCGTGCGTGTGTGTGTGTGTGCGCGCGTGTGTATGTGTGAGTATATATATATAAAGTGAAGGACCCTTTTTCATGCCTACAGGCGTGTCTGGTATATAGGGCTAAACTTATATTTTATAGACCAAACGGCACTTGGTAGGTGATGTGGTCAGTATAACGCCGGCTGCCTTTACTTCCCAGGACTGTACCTGGTACCCACTCAAGGCTGGGTCGACCTTGGAGCTAAAGTCATTTTGGGGGAAAAAAAGTCTGGACCCAGAACCCGAACCCACTACCTTTCGATCCGCAGGCGAGAGTCTAGTCCAGCACAAAGTTACTACAATGTATTCATTATGTTGCGTCCTGGTCTGAGTTTAAATACGAGGGGGCTTCAAATAAAAGCCTCGGAAGTATGATAGTAGGCAACCGTCAGTCCCTGGCGACCGCGGAGTTATGCCGCTTGTTTCGGGAACAGCGTTTCATTCATTCATTCAGTAGCATGTCCCTCGCGGAACCTCGCTGCCATAACAACCCTCCGGAAAACCTTCCTATCCTGAGCAAGATGTCCTGCGTCTGATACACCCATCTGGAGATCATCTGCCACATCCTGCACCCATCTTCTCCTTGGCCTTCCTCTTCCTCTCTTCCCAGGCATATACCCCTCCATTATTGTTCTCTCTAGACTTCCATGACGTTTCAAAATATTTCAATTTTCTTTGTTTTATTGTCTTTACTAGTCAACCCTCTTCAGTATTCAGCTCTTGAAGTATGGATGCATTTGTTCTTTTCTTTACCCAAGATATTCTTAGAACCTGTCTGTAACATTTATATTCAAATGCATTTATGCGCTGTTAACAGCGTTTACTCAAGTTAAAAGGTTAGTTGTGTATCCTTTACGTTGCAGAACCAACCCCACCAGCCCCTGGCTGTTGTGTGGTTTTTCTAGGCAAATTTACGTCACGGTAGTTTGTCATTGCTTTTTGTACTGTCGGCTTTCTTGATACCACTGTCAAAGGCGTATGGCCTACAGCTGGGATCGAACCCGGTACCCCGGCATTACGAAGCGTTCGCATCGACTTAGCCCCAGAGCCGACTTTACTCAAGTGCGTCTCCATATTAAAACTGTTTAGCCCGACAATGGTAAGAGAAATGATCTCTTTTTGCGCCTTTAGGCGTATCGGGTTTTTGGGAAGAGCGTCCCATATTTTTACAGACCATCGGCACTTTGTGGGTAATAGGGTCAGCATTACATCGACCGCCTTTACTTTCCCAGGACAGCAATCCAGGTACCCATTTTAGGCTGCGTCGACCTGCGATTCCCATACTATGATAAAAATCCACGCAGCCTGCAGTGGGTTTCAATCGCGGTACGTTTGAATAGTCTGAAAAGGGTGCTGCGACGAAAAAAGTTTGAGAAACCGCTGCGTTAACGTATTGTTTTAGCCTGGCTTGATGACATCAGCAGCAAGTCCCTCAGATGGAGACGGTCTTGTTCTGGTGTGGTGTCCAGTGCGGGACTGACAGTCTCTGTCACGTGGTCCACATAACAAATGTTGTACTTTATCATTCTGAGGCTGTTTTTTTTTTCTCGGACGTCTTCTCTCTATAGCTTGCTGCATTTAATTTCTTTCGTATTACGACAGTCCGCCATTCACTGTCTGCTTCCTTCCAAAGGAGTCGATTGAACAGATCTTACAGTTCCTAATAAGTAAAGGACCGTTCTCCACATCCACGCGTATTGGGCACACGCCTAAATTTTATAAATCAACCTGCACTGTGGCAGTGGGTGATAGATCACCCCAGTCGCCTTTGCTTCCAATAATTTACTGGTACCCATTTATATCTGGGTCGACCTGGGAGCCACGGTCTTTAAAAAAAAGCGGTCCCCTCCGTCAAGACCTGAACTCACGATCTTACCATCCACAGCTGAGCGTCTTACCGCTACACCACGGCGGCTGCCACTGTTCTTAGCACTTACAGAACTAGTCCTTTGTGAGAAGATAAGTACAGTCGGTGTGTTACGGAAGTGATTTAGCGAGAGATGTTCTATTTTCCCTAATGAAACAACACCACGGGCATCTGTCCACGCACAAAGGGAACGATTATTAAAGTAATGATTAGTTCAGGTCCTTATTTGTTGGATACTTCCCTGTTTAGTTCGAGTTGACCCCGATATGATTAAAGGAGCACGGTGTCTGGTGGCACTCGTTTGACACGTTTCAAAACACAACATTATTTTGAGTAAACATTTCAGGACACTACAGTACGATCTCCAGTACTTTTAGGTGTTATCACATTAGTGTCATTTGCGTCTCTTTACCTCGCCTGGTGGCAGAGTTCTTTTAAAGCAGTCTGTCTGTCTGTCTGCTTTGTCTGTCTGCTTTGTCTGTCTCCTGTGTCTGCATTTATTTGCTGTTGATTGGTCGTTCCATTTATCAAAAATCATACTTTTTGTCGCTCTCCCCTCTTCTTATTTGTGTTCTTCCACAACAACAGCAGCAGCAAAATCTACTACAACTACTACTACTGTTGCTGCTACTACTGCTGCTGCTGCTGTAGTTGTTGTTGCTGCTGCTGTTACGCCTGCGGCTGCTGCTGCTTCTGTAACTACTTTTGCTACTAACACTCATCCTGCTGATGCTGATGTAGTTGTTGTTACTGCTGCTGCTGCTGTTACGCCTGCGGCTGCTGCTGCTTCTATAACTACTTTTGCTACTAACACTCATCCTGCTGATGCCTGGCCTGCTGCTACTACTGCTGCTGCTACTACTACTGCTGCTGCTGCTACTACTGCTGCTGCTGCTGCTACTACTGCTGCTGCTGTTGCTACTACTACTGCTGCTGCTACTACTACTGCTGCTACTACTACTGCTGATGCTGCTACTACTGCTGATGTTGCTACTACTACTACTACTGCTGCTACTACTACTGCTGCTACTACTACTGCTGCTACTACTACTGCTGATGCTGCTGCTACTGCTGCTGTTGCTACTACTACTACTACTGCTGCTGTTGCTACTACTACTACTACTGCTGCTACTACTACTGCTGATGCTGCTACTACTGCTGCTGTTGCTACTACTGCTGCTGCTGCTATTACTGCTGCTGCTGCTGTTGCTACTACTGCTGCTACTACTACTGCTGATGCTGCTACTACTGCTGCTGCTGCTACTACTACTGCTGCTGCTACTACTGCTGCTGCTACTGCTGCTACTGCTGCTGCTGCTGTTGCTACTACTACTGCTGCTACTACTACTGCTGATGCTGCTACTACTGCTGCTGTTGCTACTACTGCTGCTGCTGCTACTACTTCGGTGGCTGATGCTGCTGTTGTTACTAACACTACTACCATTTGTCATAAGTAACTAACATGTACGAGTATATTTATATTTATGCTGTTTTAGAAGCTATAGGGTGATATTGTCGACATCTCTCCGGCCGCCTTCAATTTCCAGAAAACCACTTGGTACCCACTCTAGGCTGGGTCGACCTGTGAGCCATGGTTCACTTGGTACCCACTCTAGGCTGGGTCGACCTGTGAGCCATGGTTCACTTGGTACCCACTCTAGGCTGGGTCGACCTGTGAGCCATGGTTCACTTGGTACCCACTCTAGGCTGGGTCGACCTGTGAGCCATGGTTATTTTGGATGTTCATATGCCTTTTTTTTTAAATGATCATAATATCTTGAGCCGAAAACCAGAGCCTGAATTGGCGCTGAAAACGGGACCTGCTAAGTCAGTAAAAGTCGACTAATTAAGGGTTTTGCTGAAAATCGAATATATTGGGGCGAGAGGCGTATATATTGCAGCCTAGCTCTAGACCACAACAGAAGAAGAAGAAAAAGAAGAAGAAGAAGAAGAAGAAGAAGAAAAAGAAGAAGAAGAAGAAGAAGAAGAAGAAGAAGAAGAAGAAGGAAGAAGAAGAAGAGTAAGTAGAAGAAGAAGAAGAAGAAGAAGAAGAAGAAGAAGAAGAAGAAGAAGAAGAAGAAGAAGAAGAAGAAGAAGAAGAAGAAAAAGAAGAAGAAGAAAAGAGAAAAGGGGAGGCGAAGGGGCGCAAGAAAAGAAAAAGTAAAAGAACAAAAAGAATTACCCAAAAAGGAGAGCGCTATTCAGGGAACTGTGTTCTATCTACTATTCCGGGAACTGTTTACTACTTTTTCTGGAACTGTATACTACTATTCCGGGAACTGTTTACTACTATTCCTGGAACTGTGTACTACTATTCCAGGAACTGTGTACTACTATCCTGGGAACTGTTTACTGCTATTCCGGGAACTGTGTACTACTATTCCGGGAACTGTGTACTACTATTCCAGGAACTGTGTACTACTATTCCAGGAACTGTGTACTACTATTCCAGGAACTGTGTACTACTATTCCAGGAACTGTGTACTACTATTCCAGGAACTGTGTACTACTATTCCAGGAACTGTGTACTACTATCCAGGGAACTGTTTACTACTATTCCGGGAACTGTGTACTACTATTCCAGGAACTGTGTACTACTATTCCAGGAACTGTGTACTACTATTCCAGGAACTGTGTACTACTATTCCAGGAACTGTGTACTACTATTCCAGGAACTGTGTACTACTATTCCAGGAACTGTGTACTACTATTCCAGGAACTGTGTACTACTATTCCAGGAACTGTGTACTACTATTCCAGGAACTGTTTACTACTATTCCGGGAACTGTGTACTACTATCCTGGGAACTGTTTACTACTATTCCGGGAACTGTGTACTACTATTCCAGGAACTGTGTACTACTATCCTGGGAACTGTTTACTACTATTCCGGGAACTGTGTACTACTATTCCAGGAACTGTGTACTACTATTCCAGGAACTGTGTACTACTATTCCAGGAACTGTGTACTATTATCATGGGAACTGTTTACTACTATTCCGGGAACTGTGTACTACTATTCCAGGAACTGTGTACTACTATCCTGGGAACTGTTTACTACTATTCCGGGAACTGTGTACTACTATTCCAGGACGGTCCTCATACTTGGGCCAAGGTTATCGACGCATCTCCAACCAGGTCCTGCTCATCGATGGCTAATGGGTCTCTGCCTCAGCAGACACATCTCACTCGGCTTCCCGGCCCTTTAATTTGATCCGCCAGCGTGTGTCCGTGTTTACGCTTAGCAATATTCCGTGGCCTCCGGAGATCCATTCTGATACTAAGTCTTAAATTGCTTCAGTTGGGTCTTGTCTGGGAAATGAGATCAAAATTGCGTGACGTGGATTGTTCGTGTGTGCTTATGTGTGCGGTAGTGAGTACTGTGGTGTGTGGTCGTCCTGGGATAAAGCAGAATAAAACCTGTCAGAGAAAAGATGCGCGCGTACACGCACACTTGTGTGTGTGTGTGTGTGTGTGTGTGTGTGTGTATATATATATATATATATATATATATATATATATATATATATATATATAGAGAGAGAGAGAGAGAGAGAGAAACATAGAGAGAGAATGAGAGAGAGAGAGAGAGAAACACATAGAGAGAGAACGAAAGAGAGGGAAACAGAGAGAGAGAGAATGAGAGAAAGAAACATATATATATATAGAGAGAGAGAGAGAATGAGAGAGAGAGAGAGAGAGAGAGAGAGAGAGAGAGAGACTAACCTGAAATAGTGAAGGAATGTCTTTACAGTCAGGGAAAAAAGATAAGTAGGTAATGCTAAATAATAAACAGGGAAAAGGGGAGTGGGTGTTTGTGTGTGTGTGTGTGTGTGTGCACGCGCGCGTACGAGAGAGTGAGAGAGAGAGTTAAAGAGAGAGAGGAGAGAGAGAGGAGAGAGAGAAAGAGAGAGAGGAGAGAGAAAGAGAGGAGAGAGAAAGACTGACATACATATAAAAACGGGGGTGGGGTGGGGGATTTGAATTTGCGAGCAAAAGGTTGAACCCAGGAAGACACGGATAGAGGTGTGAAGAAATAGTTACAAGACCAAAGTCCAGAAGTCAACGAACAACCAGAACTTTTCCGCTAGAGTTTAACAATCGGTGAGCACTAAGAAGTAGATTGACTGATGTATTTCGGTGTATGGTGTTGCTAGGCAATTTCAGGTTTGATAAGGTTTTAAATAGTTAATAACATTCTTAACGTCGAATACCATTTTTGAAATCAACACAGCGCGTCTATAGTATGTTTCAAAACTCATGCCGTTATACTTTAACAAAAAACTCTTCTACGGATCAGCATGAATTTTTGCATGTGCCCTTAGATTTCCTATGTCCTTGTGATTCTGTAATTTTTTTTTTTTTTTTAAATGAATCGGTGTCTATATTTTTTTTTTTTCATATACCACAAATAATGCAAAATAAAAATTTGTGGTTGTTAACATTTAAAATAAAATACACACAAGGACATGATTATTAACATGATGCATGCTAAATTTCAACATCTTACACCGAACGATTACCGAATTGTAAAGTAAAAGCCTTTTTCACGCCTAAGGCGCATCCGGGTGTATGAGAAGAGCGTCCCATATTTGTACAGACCAATCGGCACCGGAAGGGTAATGTGGTCAGCATTACGCCTGCCGTCTTTACTTTCCCAGGACAGCCATTCTGGTACTCATTTTGGCTGGGTCGACTTGCGACGCCCCATACCATAATAACAATCAACGTAGCCAGCAGTGGGTTTCAATCGCGGTACGTTGGATTGCGAGTCGTACTCGCAACGCCTTAGCCACGGACGCTGCAATTACCGAGTTACAGTTTTTTTTTGAAGTTCGGCAAACTTCTGAAACGAACTATACTACCAAATCGCCTGCAGCATCCTGAGAGCTGCCGTTATTGTGATTGAGTTCACAACATGTTAAGACACACACACCCCGACTGTCGTTGTGATGCCACTTTTCTTTGACAAAAAACATCCAAAACGGTCTCAAAAATATCTGAAAACATCTAAATTTGCTTGGAAAACATCTAGGGAAGAAACATCCAAATGGAAAGAGTCACAAATTACATAGCAATTGATATGATTTACCCTATAGAATCATGTCCTCATCTTTACTGAAGTCTGCTTTACAAGATCCACAGGATAAACTTAGCTTGGATGATGAAGTTGAAGCTTCAGATCCAAAATGACCCTAGTATGTTTAAGCTGTTCCAATTTCTTTTAATACCTAATCTGGGAGCTGATAAGTGGAACAGCCTTTTCTTATTCTTATCAGGTAGAATTTTATTGTCAAGTTAGCATTTAAGAGGTTAAATTTCATCCTATCTCTTAGGTTAGATTTGATAAATTTACTCCAAATGAATACATCTAGAAAAATATCTACCATCTAAAAGTCAAAAACGCCATCTAAATGCAATGGAAAACATCTAAAACTGGATGTAAAACATCCAAAGTGGCAACACTGGTCAAGACAACCCCCCCCCCCCCCCCCCCCCCCGACCGACTGGTTTAGCTTGGACTAAAAAGAGTACAATGTACAAGCACTAGGGTACCAGTCGTGTTGTTAATTAGCTATTAACCTCGTTTGGCTGAGTCAGGCCACGCTGGCAGCCAGCAGACTGTCAGTTACATTAGGTCAGATTTGCAAAATTAAAACGACCTTTCCCTGTGAACTTGTTTACACAAAATAATCTCGTCGCATTTAGTAGCGTGGATAGCTCTAGGTCCTAAGCAGTTCCTCTTGGATTGACTGTGCGTTGTTGTGCTTTGTCTTGTCCTACTTGAGCCTACCTTATTTCCAAGACTTTTCTTCCCAAACTTTTGATGTCATATATATATATATGTCGGCTCTGTGGCTAAGTCGATGCAAACGCTTCGTAATGCCGGGATGCCGGGTTCGATCCCAGCTGCGGGTCTTGTGCCTTGCGTTGGTTTCGACAATGGTATCAAGAAAGCCGACCGAAAGCAATGGCAAACTACTGGACGTAAATTTGCCTAGAAAAACCACACAACAGCCAGGGGCTGTTGGGGTTGGTCTGCAACGTCCTGTAAAGGGTACGCAACTAACCTATATATATATATATATATATATATATATATATATATATATATATATATATATATATATATTTATTTATATTTAAATATTAGGGCTGTACCGAATAGTGATGTTCACGGCCGAATACGAATAGTGGGACCAACTATTCGGCCGAATACGAATAGGAATAGTGTATCATCATCATCAGGTGCCTTGCCGACTGACGTGGGCGATTGTGCCTCAGCAGAAAAGCACTAGCAAGCAAGAATTATTTTTCTAACCTTCAATGGCAAAGATATATTGCATAAGATGTTCCTCATTTTATAAAATGCCGTTTTTGCCTGTCGCTTGTGCTCTTTTCGACAGTGGCGAGGAAATTATCTAAAGTATCTTTTTGTCTTCTTTAATAATGTTACAATTTATAGTCGACTTTTCTTAATTTTCCCCCGGCACCCCTGGCATACGCAGCTAGTTTGAGAACCTTTGCTGTAATGCCTCGGTTGAGTCAGCAGGCAACACCTTGCCAGCTGCTATACCACACAACCGGGTCGCAGCTTTCCCGCTACTACAAACTTAGGCAACAGCAACTATTGTGTTAATGAGAGTTTTTTCAGTTCATGCAGTGTATGCAGAAATGAGTGTAAGGTAACCACTATTCGTATTCGGCCCGACTGCAACTGTTCGGCCGAATACCGAATAGTCATTCGGTCCACTATTCGGCCCCGAAGCGAATATTCGGTACAGCAGTAATATATATATATATATATAATATATATATATATATATATATATATATATATATATATATATATATATATATATATATATATATGGCTATCCTCAGAATAACAATCACAAAAGATGGCGGGCAGTGGCAGCCACAAACAGGGCCTCAGTCACGTGTCAATTGCGCATTTCCTGAGATTTAATTTGCGGTTTTCCGACGACTACCGCTCGATATATATGGCATCAACGTTTGGGAAGAAAAGTCTTGGAAATAATTTTCGGAGCCAGACTGATTACATACTTATAAACAACCGATGCCCGGCTCTCTAACGTAGTTCGGTAAACCGGATTGCGCGGTGACCGGGTGACGAACTCCTTGTGGTCCGGGTTTACTCCCGGGGGTAGGCAGAAAAGCCACATTTTCACATTTTCCCCAGATTTACAGTATTTATCATGAAATCAAGGCCGAAACGTTGTGATATCCATAATACCGAGCCTAAGGGTTAACAACTCATGGCTTCTGGATACTAAAACAAACAAACAAACAGTCGATCGAGATACAATTTGCTGTCAGTAAAAACAAGACCATGCGCAGACCGTAATAGTAACCATGGGCCAGTCATTGGAAAACTAAGGATAAAGCTAAAGAAACTAGAAAGGGCTGCAGGAAACATCAAACTAGATTTGGCAGTGCTTGAATCAGATCAAGACGTGAGTAAGGGATACGCCATTACTGCTCAAAATAGATTCAATACTATTGAAAAGAAAAGCAGTATAGATTACAAATGTTTAAAGAGTCATTACAACTGTTATGTAAATAAATATAACCAGAAGTAAAGAAAACAGGGGAGAAAAAAAATGGATCAAGAGGAAATTTTACATCTAATAGAAATAAAAAAGAAATATAAAAACACAAAGATGAATATAAAAGAATACATAGAGAAATTGTATGTAAATATAATGCATCAAAAGAGGCTCGGCTAAATAATAAGTGAAAATAAACTGAAGAACAAAGAGAGAGCACTCAAGACATGTATAAAAGAATACAAGAAATGTCAGGTTTTAGAAAATATGCAGCATGTAGTTGCTTGAAAACAAAAGAAGGTGAAATATTAATGGACGAAGAGAAGGTAATTGAAAGATTGACAGAGTATATAAAAGAGCTAAATCATAATAATGGCAGACTAGACAAGGAGTCATCGGTTTTGTGAAGGACCGCCAATAATGAAAGCAGAAGTGGAAGATGCTATAAACAATTGGAACAAAAAAATGTCAATCTCCAGAGTCAGATCACATCACAATTGAAGAATGAAAAACTGCTGGTAAACTGGGTTTAGCATATATTTATAACAATAGACACAGACCTGATGACCTTCTGAAATCTCTTTTCATACTTTTATCAAAAACACCTGGTGCTGTAGAATGTGGACGACATCGAACGATTAGTTTACTGAGGCGTGTAAATAAATGTTAATTAGAATTATTATTAATAGAATAAGGTGCGAAATTATACCAGAAATTGGAGAAAAGCATTATGGTTGTGTTGAAGACAAAGGCACAAACAACGCTATATTTATCTTGAGAACACTTTCAGATATAATGAATGAAATAATCGGAGATCTGTATTTGGGCTTTATTGATTATACTAAAGCATTTAGTAAAGTGAAATATGAAGAAATTATAATTTTGGAAACCTTAAACATTAAAGGTAAGGATACGAAAATAATTTATAAATAAAAATAAAAACATACTAGCAACAAGAAGCAGCCATAAGGATTGACAGTCAAGTTGGCACTTTTCAGAACATTTTAAACGAGGTGTTAGACAAGGATGTTTACTATCACCCCATTTAGTCAATGTGTACAGTAAAATAATAATGAGATCCATACGTGGTATGCCAGGAAAAGCGGTTGCTGGGCTTATTGTTAACAACCTTCCATATGATGACGATATAGTTTGGATCGCTGAAAATGAAACACAGCTGCAAGAAATGATAGACATAATTGTAATAAAAAGTGAAAAACAAAGGTCTCAGTTTTAAATAGCAAAAAAAAAAAAAAAAACAGAAGTAATGGTAATTTAAAAAAAAAACAAAAAACTGACTGCAACATCAAAGTAAATGGGACAATGATGTATTTAAGTGCCAGCACTTTACAAAATGAAAAATATTTTACGAAATCTGTCTTTGTTAATTGAGACGAGAAAGAGAATTCGTAAGAGCTATATTCATCCTATCTTGATGTACGGAATTGAATCATGGACAGTTGGTGCATTAGTGGCAAATTATTTGGAAGCTGCGGAGATGTGGTTTTATGGACGAATGAAGAGAATACCCCGAACAGATAACAAGAGTGATGAAGATGTCTTGAGAGAAACTCACGCATGAAAAGAGCTTGTTGCTCACATCAGAAAGAGACAATCTACATTTATTGGTCATGTGAGAAAAAAGAGAAATCTGGAGTACATCGTGACAATAGGAAAGTTGGAGGGGAGGAGAGGCAGAGGGCGACCGAGAGAAAAGATGCTCGACAGTTTGACATCATGACATCGAGGATCATCTTTATCAGGGTTGATTGAAAGTGCATGAGGCAGACGGTTGTGGATAGACAGGGTTGTTCACCTCGCACGGCATGGGATTTAAGAAGAAGAAGGAGGAGGAGAAGAAGAAGAAGAAGAAGAAGAGGAAGAAGAAGAAGAAATAACTCCCGCATATTCCATCCATTTATCCTTAGCTCAGATTCCCACATATTCCATCCATTTATCCTTAGCTCAGATTCCCACAATTCTATCCATTTATCCTTAGCTCAAATTCCCACAAATTCCATCCACTTATCCTTCGCTGTAATCACATATTCCGACCATTTATTTTTAGCTCTAATTCCCACAAGTTCCAGAAATACCCCACCCAACCGCCGGTCTGTTGGTCGAACGCCGGCTGTAATCGCTAGCTCCCGTAAACCTATCACTTGGACCTTGTGTGGGAAAACAAATTACAGACCTGGCTGTTTCTACTGCGCAGCACCATAATGTTAAGGCTTATGGGTTTTGTGGCTCTTAGTAGCCATTGGACACACTAGTGTTTGGCTTTCATTGCTTGGAGATACACTTCAGGGTTCAGACTGAAATGGTTAGTATGCTGAAGTGGAGTTGCGATCGACTACTGCTGGCTGATGGCTGTCTCATCCGTTTGGCCACTCTTGACTGTTAACTACAAAGTAAGGACATTCTTCGCGATTTGAACATCCAGGATGCATTGCTCATACAGTATAGTTTCTTGGAAACTGAAATACTTAGGTCATATTAACCCCATGAATACCAAGCCATTTAACTCTTGAGCTTTCACAGATACCGCATGTTTCTAGCGTATACATATCAAGGTTTAGTCAGCCTGGCAGCCCAAACTAGTTTTGAAAACCTTCAAAGTTACACTAGCATTTAATGAGGAACACACGCACACACACACAGACAAAGTGAATTAATTCCACTGAATACACATCGCTACACCACAATGGTACCCCATGCGTGAAGTGCTAGATCTTTATTGCTATAGACCGCTATGGCTGATGGACAGTATCACGCTAGTCGCCTTTACTTTCCAGGATATCACCTGAAAATAACTTATAATGATGGACAGTCGGCTCTGTGGCTAAGTCGATGCGAACGCTTCGTAATGCCGGGGAGCCGGGTTCGATCCCAGCTGCGGGCCATGCGCCTTGCGTTGGTTTCGACAGTGGTATCAAGAGAGACGACCGTCCAGTAAGCAATGGCAAACTACTGCAACATCCTGTAAGGATACGCAACTAACCTAATGATGGACAAACTCCATCTCCGCTCATTCCTGCGTACACTTTTCTGTGTGTGGCTCATTAAAATCTTGGTCGACCCACAACCTTCCGACCCGCAGGCGAGCGTCTAGCCGCTGGACCACGGCGGTTCCCATGGAAGAGGAGTGCTTATTAAAATAAAAGATGTTTCACTGACTGGCTCTTGGAACATTTGGTCTATTTTCGTTGGAGGGTAGACTGTTTGAAGCTGTTTGCCGAGCGTGACGGTTGATTGAGGTGTACGCCTAAGTACACAGTGCTGGGGGTCGCAGCACGTGACTGCGGTGTTTATCTTAGGGTCTGGCCGGCCATAATTAGGAGGCAGGGCCCTTTATTTTTGCGCCCGGTCCGGTGGTTCTGACCTGTAACGCGAAGCGCCCGGTCAACAAAGGCGCAGAGAAGAATGAAGATCTGGTGTAAATGCTTGCAAGTGAGGTGTTTGAGGTATAGATGTAGTAGACTTCAAGGTGTGGACGGTGACGAGTGCTTTATAAACCTGGTTTTGTATGGTTAGTTAGTTGCGTATCATTTATAGGACGTTGCAGAACCACAACCCCAACAGTCTGGCTGTTGTGTGGCTTTTCTAGGCAAATTTACGTCCAGTAGTTTGCCATTGCTTTTAGGACGGTCGGCTTTCTTGATACCACTGTCGAAACCAACGCAAGGCCTATGGCCCGCAGCTTGGATCGAACTCGGCATCCGGGCGTTACGAAGCGTTCGCATCGACTTAGCCACAGAGCCGACAGTTTTGTATGGTTTCTATTGTTATTTCAACACTAACATATGCCAGTGAAAGTTGGAGAGCGACCAAAGATATGGAACGAAAGTTAAATGAATCTGTAATTAAATATGTGGAAAAAAATATGAACATAAAAAAGTAAGTAACAAAAGTAAAGATCCCTTTACACACCTTAGGCGCATCGGGCATATGGGAAGAGCGTCCCATATTTTTACAGACCAATCGGCACTGGATGGGTAATGTGGTCAGCACTACGCCGGCCGTCTTTACTTCCACAGGACAGCCACGAACATAAAATGGGCTTAATAAAAAAAAAGAGTGAGTAGATCAGATAAATTTCTAGGCAAATACCTGTGTCGACTGCAATAAGACAACGAAGGTGGAGATATATTATGCACACTCTGAGACGAAGTGAGCAAAGAATTACAAAACAGACACTGAAATGTGAAACCAACGATCTGAGGTTAAAAAAAAACGCCTAAGAGAAACATTAGGAATAACATTATTACGAAAGGCAAAAATTGCTGGGCGTGTCAGAAATTGACACATTTTCATGGAATAGAGCGGAGTGGAGGAATCGCATGCAAGCCCTAAGGGACATCTAACGGCACACTAAAGATGATGATAATGATGATAATGGGGATTTTTATGGGTGGCGTGAGGTTGGTTAGTGGGTTGTGTACAGGGTTGCCAGATATACTCAGTTTTCGCGGATTCCTCCGCATAATCGTGTCTTGTGCCTTCCTCTCAACTCCGCTGCATTTCGTCCTTTCCTTCCAATTTGTTCTCAACGACACCTGTCCCATTTTGCTGACCCACGGGGTATACACATTTACATGCCGGAAGTAATTTGAAGAATTAATAAAGAATTCCAACAAAGACGAAATAAAGCCAACCATGTTATGCGTCACATCGCAACAATTTTGAAATGCAAGCACGTGAATATGAAAACTAAAAGAACACTGTTCAACACAATATTCGTACCAACGCTGTGCTATCGATGTCAAACATGGACACTGTCTTGAGAAGAAGAAAAAAGGAAGGAAATTATTTACGATAGATATGAAATGTTTGCGAATATTGCTATGTGTACAAGGAAAGATCAACTTAGGAACGAGGATATCAGGGGGAAAGTCGACATAGAACCAATACTGAACTTTATCGGTTGACAACAGATCAGATGGTTTGGTCAAGTCACAAGATTGGCAGGGGACAGCAGATAGCAGTGTTATACAGGTGAAATGCTAACAGATCCAGAGGTCTTCCACGCGGAAAGTGCGACCGCAAAAATATCAAAAACACTAAAAAGTACTATCAACGATGCGAACAGAAGGACGCGTTCCAGAGATCTCTTCGTGCTCTGACGCTGCGAGGCGTTTTTGGGGCGGAGAATTGAAAAAAGAAGAGAAAGAAGAAGAAGTAAGTAGCTTCTGGTCATACATCCAACGTGATGGTGTAAGAAAGAGCGACTACGATATTGGCATACGTTATCTTATCACAGTTTGTGTTGTGTTTAGTACAGGACCCGGACACTTTTCTACGCCATCATGCGTATTGGGCATATAGGGCTAGACCATTATTTTATAGACCAATCGGCATTCGATGGGTGATGCCGCCAGGATCAAACCGACCGCCTTTACTTCCCAAGATTTACCTGGTACCCCTTTAAGGCTGGGTCGAGATGGGAATTAAGGTCATTTTTCGTCAGGATTCGAACCCATGATCTTCAGATCAGGTAGACGGTCGTTTAGTCACTAAACTACGATGGCTGTCATTGTATTTATTATCCCGTTCAAAATACTTTGGTGGAAACATTCGGATTTATTTGAACGCATCATTTTCATTCCTCCGTGAAGTTTTCTGGTCAGAGTTTGTGTTTAGTACTTTTGGGTCCCCGTGTGGGTTCCGGGACCCCATTGTGGGAGGGGGGAGAGAGATCCATTGCCCCCTTACAGTCATGACGCACAAGGCGACTGATTAGGGAAGCTCACTTCGAAGTGGGAATGCGTCTGCCTAAGAGACGAGGAACAAAAAGTCTGCATACAGATATGTCAGATCTGTAGAACGGATGTGCACGCAAAACTCAAGCTCTGGAACAAGTCAACAGTTCAGAAATAGTCGCTGGAGTTTACAACCGTTGAACATTAAAAACATGAGTACTTGTAGTCGTACAGCTGCAGTTATCTCTGAAAACAGAAACCAGTACTGGTATCTGTGATATCTCCCCAGTTCCCTTATCATTTCCATTTAGCGTCTGGGAGTCAAGTTTCCTGTCAGAAATACCGCTGGAAAATATGCAGCCGATAACTTCTTTCGAATTTCAAAAAATAGGATGTGGTACCGCGGGACCTGGTTGCCAGATAATCGTAGACGATCGCTTTCAAATACAGCGCTTCAATCTGAGCCAGATGTAGCATTATTATTTCAGAATTCTCTATCTTATTTATTCCCCGAATTTTCTGTCTGCCCTGGTATGTTTCCTGTGTCTCAGTTTTTTTATGTTCAGTCCCTAGTTTTATCCTAAGATTTTGTCTACTGTCCCATCATATTTTATCCTGAGATGTTTTATACTGTCCCATCATGTTTCATCCTAAAGAGTTTTAATACTGTCCCATCATATTTTATCCTAAAATTTGTAATACTGTCCCATCATGTTTTATCCTAAAGAGTTTTAATACTGCCCCATTTTATTTTATCCTAACATTGTGTATACTGTCACATTATGTTTTATCCTAACATTGTGTATACTGTAACGTCATGTTTTATCCTAACATTGTGTATACTGTAATGTAATGTTTTATCCTAACATTGTGTATACTGTAGCGTCATGTTTTATCCTAACATTGTGTGTCCCATCATGTTTTATCCCAACATTGTGTATACTGTCACATTATGTTTCATCCTAACATTGTGTATACTATTACGTCATGTTTTATCCTAACATTGTGTATACTGTCACCTCATGTTTTATCCTAACCTTGTGTATACTATCACTTCATGTTTTATCCTAAAATTGTGTATACTCTTACGTCATGTTTTATCCTAACATTGTGTATACTGTCACGTCATGTTTTATCCTAACATTGTGTATACTCTGACGTCATGTTTTATCCTAACATTGTGTATACTCTTACGTCATGTTTTATCCTAACATTGTGTATACTCTTACGTCATGTTTTATCCTAACATTGTGTCACGTCATATTGTATCCTAACATTGTGTATACTGTCACATCATGTTTTATCCTAACATTGTGTATACTGTCACGTCGTGTTTTATCCTAACATTATGTATACTGTCACGTAATGTTTTATCCTAACATTGTGTATACTGCCCCATGATGTGTTATCATAACATTGTGTATACTGTCACATCATGTTTTATCCTAACATTGTGTATACTGTGATGTCGTGTTTTATCCTAACATTGTGTATACTGCCCCATCATGTTTTATCCTAACATTGTGTATACTGCCCCATCATGTTTTATCCTAACATTGTGTATACTGCCCTATTATATTTTATCCTAACATTGTGTATACTGTCCCATCATGTTTTATCCTAACATTGTGTAAACTGCCCCATCATGTTTTATCCTAACATTGTGTATACTGTCCCATCATATTTTATCCTAACATTGTGTATACTGTCCCATCATATTTTATCCTAACATTGTGTATACTGTCCCATCATGTATTATCCTAACATTGTGTATACTGTCCTATCATGTTTTATCCTAACATTGTGTATACTGTCCCATCATATTTTATCCTAACATTGTGTATACTGCCCCATCATGTTTTATCCTAACATTGTGTATACTGTCCCATCATGTTTTATCCTAACATTGTGTATACTGTCCCATCATAGTTTATCCTAACATTGTGTATACTGCCCTATCATGTTTTATCCTAACATTGTGTATACTGTCCCATCATATTTTATCTTAACATTGTGTATACTGTCCCATCATATTTTATCCTAACAATGTGTATACCGCCCCATCATGTTTTATCCTAACATTGTGTATACTGTCCCATCATGTTTTATCCTAACATTGTGTATACCTGTGACTCTCAACTTGCCTAATGCCACGAACCTTTAATATAGTTCCTCGTGTTATGAGGACCCCCAACCATACAATATTTTCGTTGCTACTTTATAACTACCGTTAGTATGTGTTTTCCGGTTGTCTTTAGCGACCCCTGTGAAAGGGTTTTGTTCGAACCACAAAACTGTCGCCACCCACAGTTTGAGAACCGCTGAGGTATACTGTTCCATTATGTTTAATGATTAGATGTTCTATACTGTTTCTGTGTCTTACAGCTAGGCTGTGATATCTGCTCCTTTCGACCCGAAATATTCGATTTCATAAAAATCAGTCGCCTATAAAGACATGTCTGTTAGAAATCAGTAAGTATTTTGTTACTTCTAGTACCCTGAATGGGCCCCAGGAATCCACATTGCAATGTTCTTTCCAAACTGTATATCGCCTCAATTCTCATTTGTGAAAATTCTTCCTTCTAGCACTTTTACAACCGAAATAGTTATGTCGAGTGAGTGAGTGAGTGTAGTAACTCAGGTTGGATAAGAAAATGCAGTTGGAAGGCAAATAACATGATTTTCGATTTTATCCGTGCTCGACTTTATCCGTGCTCGACTTTATCCGTGCTCGACTTTATCCGTGCTCGACTTTATCCGTGCTCGACTTTATCCGTGCTCGACTTTATCCGTGCTTGACTTTATCCGTGCTCGACTTTATCTGTGCAACCTGTTATAAATCGAAAATAATGGGTCTTTTAAAACGTCCCCAGCCCTATACTGGAACTGAACCCTTTGACTTCAGAACCAGAAGCAGACACGGACACATATCAGCCTGGCTGCTCAGTAGCCGTTCTCGTTCAAATACAACGTTTGCATCCGAGCCAGATGTACTTTTTTTTTTTTTTTTAAAGAATTCTCTATCTTATCGTATTTGTTCCGCCAATTTTCCGTTTCAGAGATTGGAATTCCAGAAATTGCCTGTTATGTCTGTCCTAGTAGGTTGAATCCTAAGATTTGTTATAATGTCCCGTCATGTTTTAGTCTACAGTATCCTTTGTGCCCCATCATATCGTGTCTTAGAATTTTCTGTACAACATGTTATAGTGCAAAAATAATGCCTCTTGTCTTATACTTCTTTGTGTTCACTTGCTGTAAACTCCGG
>CAJHNH020005397.1:0-21909 GCA_905116865.2 Candidula unifasciata
TTAGTGGGGGTTCCACTAAATTTCCCAAATTCTTGGTTTTACAGTTACTTTTTTCCCATAGTCCGGGCCCTAAAAGCCAAAAAAAAAAAATAGGAGAGGTTAAAAAAAGGCCCACCCTGTCGCACACCGGGTTTTTATTTAAAAATGAAATTGTTTTTTTTTCCCCTCTTTAAAAAACTCGACATTTCATGTCTTTTTTGGGTTCCCTTTTCTAAGTTGATAATTTTTTTTGGGGGGGATTCCAAAAGTGCCCCCATCAACTTCCAGAAAATTTTCCCCTTTAAAAGGGCTGTCAAATGTTTTTTTCATGGGTCAAAAACCCAAAATGTAAAGGGGGATTTCAGTTAAATTCTTTGCTTTTATTATAATACGAAATTTGGGGGTACGGGTCAGTACAGGATCTTTTTGGGAACCAAAAACCCTGCCTTTTTCTCTCTTTCATTTTATCAGTAGCACCCTTTTAGTCTTTCCAAAAAAATTTCCCAATTTTAATTTTTTTCCCCAGGAAAACTGACAGAAACCAAAAATTACCTAAAATTTTTCCAAAACTCCGGAATCCCCTTTTTTAAATATCCCCAAATTCCCAAATATAAAATTAATAAAAAGGGGTTTACTTTTTTCGAGAATAAAATAAATACGTACGAAAAAATTCCCACATGGGGAAAAACTATGAAGGGGAAAATTATTTAAAAACAAAAACTTTCCAATTTTTGGGGGTTTTCTCGGCCCCTTCATTTAAACATGTGTTTTCAAAAAATTTAACCATGGAAAAATTAAAAAGGGTGTGAAATGAGATGTTGAAAAATGTCCCCAAACTTACATCCGGGGCCCAAAGTTAGAAAGAAATTTATTTAGAAAACCCTGTAGGAGCAACATCATGAAACACATATATTTAAACCTGAAGAAAAAAATGGTTTGATAAATCTAATAAAAATGAATCCAGAACAAACAACAACGGGAGGGCGCCTTTCCCCTTTAAAAGACCTGAAGTGAAATCAAACATTGTTGCCCCATCAAGCAATGGATCATAAACTGTTTCTTTCCACAAACGCTTAACGGCAGAACGTCGGAATTGATGATGATAATCAATGATACATCTGACTAAATTTGGAGAACGAATGAATGACGATAAAATAATTAAATATCAGAGCAAACTTTGCGAGACAAAGATTTAATCAATTTTAGTTAGTTAGTTATTCCTATTGTGCCAAAGATGGCGCATAGGGCAGAGGTCATAGCTTTCCACGTCTGTGGTTCTTTGCCACTTGATGTAGGTCTTGAGTGCGACTGGAGACCTATGGTTGAGCTCTCCCTTGTGATGGTTCTACGGAGAGTTTTTTCTTTTGGTCTTCCCTGTTTTCTTTTTACCCTCTGGTGACCATATGAAGGCTTGGTGGGGAAGTCTCTGTAGTCCATTCTGAGTTACGTGACCGATGTAATTCCAGCGACGCTTTCTAATAAAATCAGACACAAATTTTTGTTTTGTTTCCTGTCTTATAGATGTATTGGATCTAAAGTCCGACCAGTGAACATTCAATAGCTTTCGGAGGCATCTATTCTCGAAAGCGACTAGTTTCTTATCGATTGATACTGATGATTTCCAACTCTCACAACCATAAGTTAGCACTGGGATCACACAGGAATTGAAGACCTTAAGTTTCGTGTTGTTGCTGAGTGATCTTGACTTCCAAATGTTTGACAGTTTGTTAAAAGCATTTGTTGCTAACGCGATTCGAGTCGTTATTTCTGATGTTGTATCTCCCGCAGAGGTTATCTTGCTCCCTAAGTATGTGAATCAATTTACATAAGTGTAATACTTTTAGAACAAAGTGATCAGTGAAGGGAAATCAATAGATTTAAATTTTACCAGTCTGACACATCATCATCATCTTCTTCTTTTTCCTCTTCTTCTTCTTCTCCTCCTCCTCTTTCCTCTGCCTCCATGCTTGTCTTCTTTTTCTCCCTCCATTAAATCTTTTTACCTCGTTATCATTTCCAGTATCTTCATTATCGCATATCCCCCCCCCCCCCCTCCCCCCCCCCCCCCCCCCCACCCCCCACCCCCCCCCCCCCCCCCCCCCCCCCCCCCCCACCCCCCCCCCCCCCCCACTTTCCGTCTTTTGCTATTGCTACTTCGATTCTCTCTTGTCTTTCCGTGTGCCTCAGATACTGGTATAAATGAAAGAGAACATTGTTATATGCGATATGATGATTACAGCGCCTTTCGGGAAATGAAATTTGATGAGCCTGATATTGTTTTCCCAGTTCATACGAGAGCCATGCAAATTGTGGTTTACTTTCTCTCAGTGTGGGAGTACATATCTGAGACGTTGTGAACGCAGCTCCATACCCGGATTCGATTTCAGCAGCAAATGATTCGGTAGCAGATCGCCCTGCATTTTTTTTTCTGTTAACGGTGTTAGTGTCGAACCATTAGCACTGGTAAAATATTGAACCTAAATCTGCCAAATAAAACCAGGCAACAGCTGGTAAATACTGGAGATGGCTTGAGACGGCCCGAAAAAGAAACCAGCTTACTCTTGGCAGTTCGCCGTAAGTGATGCTCGCCCTAATCTCTGTACAGTGGCCGCCATAGTTGTAGTCTTTAGCTAGTTGGTCAAAGAAAAGACATACACCTGGTGCAATGAAATTCAGTCTGCAACAGATACTCGTTTAAAAAAAAATAACTCGTAATAAGCTATAGAGCTGTGAAATAGACGATACCATTCCTTTAGCGCCGTTCCGTCAACGAAATATAGGGTGCTGATATTTTAATCCTAATACCACATATTATCGTTTAAATGATGGTTGCTTTAATGTTGGTATTATGGCGGCCATATAGTCAAAAAGGAGGTTAAAAAAAGATATTTGCAACTATTACAGTTACAGTGGCAGTTCCCACCGTTTCCCCCCAAGCCCACAATGCAGGAAATTTAGTTTAAAGGAAAATCATAAATATATCATAAGAAGCGGAAGGGCAAAAAGTACTGAAATTTTTATTTCTAATACAAAAATAAAAAAAATTAAAAAAATAAGAAAAAAAAAATGGTAGAAAATAATTTTGCTAAAAAACTGGGCGGTATTTGTCTTTTAGGACGCCCCGCCCCTAAATCAACGGTAATCTTGGATTCGGCAACAGAAAAGGCGACTGACGTCCTGCAAACCAATGGGAAGGCTTGGGTAATAACCATAAACACCCCCACCCCTAAAAATGCAAAGAACCATGTCCTCAATCCATAATTCATTTTAAAAAATATGTGTAGGGTAAAGTTACAAAGTAACTACTTTTAGGACATACACAAATTGTCTGGGATTCTCAAAATTAAAGCTACTGTCCCAAAAAGCTATTTTATAGACTAGAAATGTTACATAATCTAAATATCTAGGAGGTATATTCTCGGAAGACAAGAGAATAGAAGGGAAAACAGAAAAAAGATACCAACGAGTCAGTGCAGTTATATACCAGCTGACACTGTTATGAGGACATCCAAGCATAAGTTTTAGCTCCAACAACCGATTATAAACAATTTTGTATACTAATGCTGTGCTACCAGTGCCAGAATTAAACATTATCAAAGACTAACCTAAGTAAATTTAACACCAGTGAATGGAATGAGATGCCTGAGAAAACATGCTAACTTTCCCAACCGAGACAAGTTAAAAATGATATTATCAGACAGACTGGAAACATCATATTAAAGTCATTACTAAGGCATCGACTACAAATGTTACATTAATTAAGTCATTTTTAAGATATTATATCTTGAGTATACCCGGAACCTGGGGGTCTTGGCCAGCTGATTTGTCTCAGCTCAAAACATGTTGCGGGAAAAAAAGAGTGGGGACACACAAGTTAACGAACAGTAAATCGGAACCTATAGTATACAGCCATTGCTTTAATCGATGTAACTGACAGTAGTCTGGGACATTTGTTGATTCCACACACAGACTAAATATGAAAAATGGGCTCTCCTTTAAATAACGGTCGCTAGCTGGAAAGCCGACGGTCGCTTAGTCGGAGTTCACTCCCTTGGCTGCATTGCAAATACGGAGCGTAAAGAGGGAACGAAACAAATGCATACTTACCTGTATCATACGGTGCGTATATTAAAGTTAGGGTTTGGGTTAGGGGTAGGGACTGGGTTAATGTTACATTAGGATTATTTTTAGGGGTAGGGTTAGGGTTAGGGGTAGGGTTAGGGGTAGACCTAGGGTTAGGGTTTGGGGCCAGTTAGGGTTAGTCTTAGCTCAAAACATTTTGACGCAGGAGTTCCAAAATAATGGGGGACAATCTGATGCTTGTGGGAACGCGCCAGTGGAAATCTCCTAAATATAACGGCATAGCGCGCGCGGCTGCTGTAATGATGGCGAATTGTAATTGACAGTCCACAGTCCTTCAATTGTTTGGGTGTGTATGTCACTGTGCGCGATAATTTGGAACTCCTATGAAAATTGTTAACATCTAACCCTAACCCTAACCGTAACCCAAACCCTAACCCACTCTAAAAGTTCCCTAACCCTAACCCTACCCCCACCACGCAAACTTACCGGATTCCACATACATATCTGCAGGAGTCACATCCGTGGCAACTAAGTCGTACAAAAGAACGTGGTTTGCTAATGTCAGTCGGAGCTACACCACCTGGGTACAGGCCTTCTAATCTGTTCGTGACAAAACTTCGTCTTTGCACTGCAGCCAAACCTGTGAACTCCACTGGTAAGCTGACCGTTATTTAAAATTGAGTCGAAAAACTTTTAACGTGGTACACCACTGTAGTACACACTCTGTTATAACACAATTGGTCTAACATTCTGATAAACCTTGGTCCACATAACTGGTATCGGGACGATGATCTATACACAAAATTGGTCTAGAACTATGAGCCTGGTACACCACTGGTACCGACTGATCTATATACAAAATTGGTCTAGCACTATAAACCTGGTACACCACTGGTACCGACTGATCTATACACAAAATTGGTCTAGAACTATGAACGTGGTACACCACTGGTGCCGACTGATCTATACACAAAATTGGTCTAGCACTATAAATCTGGTACACAACTGGTACTGACGGATGCAAAGCTTTACGTCTATTTCATCCCGGTCGTCACTGTGCAGGTATTTCGGCATTATAAATTTTGTTTCACTGCAGAATTTAACCTAAGACCTCTCAGACAGCAGGTAAGCGTCTAGCCACAGTGCTAGATGTGTCGAAGTGTCTTGCTAAGTGACCAGATAAAGCTCCGTGTACAAATAGTCAATACTGACCAAGCTGTCGTGAAATGGTTAAGCCGTTTGTTTACCAATTCGAAGTGTGTGAATTACATGTCTGACTCTGTTCTTTAATTCGTTTAGGCAAGTGTTTCGAAAATGCACGGAGGTCATTGCTGGTGCTAATTAGTTGAATGCTTTGTTCGGCGCCATCAGATGGCTCTGGGGAGAAAGACTGACCATCTCACTTGTGATTAAACATCTTTTAATTAGACTGTGTTCAATATCTTTTGACTCATGGCTTCCAGGGGTCGCTGAACGCCAGATTAAGAAGCCATGATCCCCTGGATAATTCAGATCATCCCGACTACGACAACTTCCGGTTTCCCTGACAGAGGAAATGATAAATCATACGACATCTTTACTGAAACAAGGACAATCGGGAACCGGTCTCGACTTGTTTAGAACGTTCATGACTTTGGACACACAAACCACGTCCATACAGGAGCACCCCGTTCCTATCGCCAGCAGAGATTAGTTCACAAAGTTCACGGCCAAGATGAGATAGCACTGCTGCATCAATGCGCCAATGGGCTATTTTTTGCTGTTCGGTTTTCCATGTTTCTAGCGTTCATCCTTAGCAACACGCATAACAAGATCAAGAAATGTTGTACCCCAGGCAAGTTCAACCAACAATACAGTGCGCCGCTGTTCACGTCTGTATTAGTTCTAAGCCATAAAAAACTGCCTGGGTGGTTCATTAATAGCACCCACCCCCAATGACGTACATTGCAAACATTCTATACACACGTTATGTTATGTTGTTATAAGTATGTTTTTATAGGTTGATATAGTACTTTGTTTTCATCGCCTGCCACAATCTTAGCCTCTCTCTGATCGTTATAAAGAAGTACATTTCCGTTGGTGTCAGCTGTACTTTTCCAAGTATTGTCGTCTTAAATTCAGTGTGAAAATCATATAACTAATATGAAACACGTTGTCTTATTCTATTTCCTTGTGTCTATCCCATAATGTTATATGTTTATGTGTCTTTAAATTAGAAAACAAAAAGGGTGTGTGAGTATACAAAACTTATTTTTAGGACAATAACCATTCATAAAGAAATCACAGAGATTATAAAATATACAAAATATATTATTATGGAAGTATAACAGTGCAATAGCTCATGATATGGCAAAGAAAGATAATTACAAGACGCAGAGGTAGTAACATGGGACACATTGGTTTTCTTATAAAGATAAACATAGCCTAACATACTTTTTAATGATTTATCATTGCTTTTAATAAAGACAAGACAATATATAATCAGATTGCAACTGACACTATTAGTAAAGCAACTTTCGGACTGCTGCTTAAAATTGGGACCTGGCGTTTAAGGGAATGTCCCGAGTACTGTGATATTATTTTTGTTTAACCTTGGTAACATTTATATGAAGTATCTCGGTAAATATACACTTGTATAATAGAAGACACAGATAAATATACCATTTTTAATCATAGCAGGCCACAGAAACATAAACATACGTGTTGAATACATTTTAACATACAGTTTCGAGAACGATATTCTGTCTACCCACTGTGGTATTGTTGAAATTAGAACAAACTACGATCCTTAATTTTAGGGCAGTAAATCTTGGTTAATATGAACTCGTTAAGACGAACTTACGGTCAACACGAACCAAACTTTGGTCCCATTAGGGAGGTATTGTTTACAACACATCCATTAGTCCCTAGTTCGTCTTAGGTCATCACGCATTTTTGTATACGAACTCTTGATCTTTCAGTCTGTTTTAATTCGTATTAACGAGGCTTGACTGTATTTACAAGGTTAAACTTAATATCCCAGATCTGTTTTGAATGGCTTGAAATCCGAAACATAATTCATATGAACAAGTGAACTTCTGCGAGCCGACCCGGTACCCCTACCCCCCCCCCCCCCCCCCCCCCCCCCTCCTGCCCATAAAAAAGTGGCCTATGTTTAACATCTGGTATTCTTGGAACAAAATTCTTGAGAAGAAGGCAAATGCAACATGTTGTGACCCCTGGAAAGATCTGGGGAAGATGAATCACGGAAAGACAATTTGAGGCGATTCTTGATAGCTTTTTCTCGTGGCATGGAGGGGTGTCAACACACGAAATGATACATTCTGTGCAATATCGCAGATTGTGGAGAGGCATGATCGCCCACATCAGCCCACAAGGCCTTAAATGATGATGATGATTTATCATATAATCGCCCTCAATCCGTTAACATTTTAGGAACCTGTATACATATTATCTGTTGTTAAAAAAAGTAAAGGACCATTTTTTACCCCTTTAGGCGTATAGGGCACACAGGGCTAGACCTATATTTTTATAGACCGATAGGTACAAGATGGGTGATGTGGTCAGCATCCCGCCGGCCGCCTCTAATTCCCGGGACTGCACCCGGTACCCACTCAGGGATGGGTCGACGTGGCAGCCAAGATCATTTATGAAAAAAAAAGTCTGGCTCAGCCAGTAAGAGAACCCACGACCTTCCGATCCGCGGCGAACGTCTAGCCGCTGCGCCACGGGGACTCAATTATCTGTTGTTAAAGCCATTAATAAAGCTAACAGTGGAAGTTAGCCATCCGTGTAAATCAAAGGAACTTCTAGAAGCATACGAGACAGAATGCAATTATTATGAGGAATAAATCACCCTACCACGAAAAATATTCGAAGACTTGTTTTGGAGACTTTTCCCTCATGTGCCGAGATCAACATTTTCACTGTCTCATTGTCTGTTCTGCAGAGCCTAGAAAACTGGGCAGAATTGAGCTCAACTTTGCAAAATAACTCTACCTATTGACCAGATTGCCACACATCACTAAGAAAGCTATGAAGTGAATACTTCGACATTCTAACATACCTCTAGCAAAGAAAGGGACTAACGATTAAAGCAACACATCTTTAAACAGCTGTTTCAAGAAGCTAGCATTTTTTTTTGGGTGTCATCTCCACAAAAGATGTCCACCGCATTGGCTACTCATTGTTCAGTATTGACCGCTTTCTTTGCGGATCTCCCTGACCAGGTCTCTATTTTGTTGTTGTTGCCACAATTCTGTTGTTGTAAAAACACAACTATCCTTATCTTAACCGTCTGCCGTGGAAATCGAGGCTTGATACGTCGTGGATTGTGAAAGGCATTCTCTCACCTCTGTACCAGAGTTTCACAAAAACATGCCAATAATAACTGTAAAAAGATAGACTGAACAGGTGAACTTGATAATAATTTTTAAAATATAAATAAATTCTTAACGTCACACACACACACACACACACACACACACACACACACACACACACACACACACAAATACACAGAAGAAGGATACTAGAAGAATTTGCAGACGTTGTATAAAACACACAATATATAACGTTCACCTGAACAAGATCAGGGTGTGGCTTTGTAAATATTCATATCAGATTATGGCACATAATAGCAGCAGGATCCCGGTTTTTACAAACATAAAAATGGTTACCCCCACCTGTGTCATATATTAGCAGCACTTTGCCATGCAGAATACGAAAGTACTTGAGTATCCCTCCTGCATAGAAGTTAATTCAATAACAAAACTGTTAACTAGTAAACTAAATTTTTGACAAACGAAGTGTTTGAAATAGAAGCGCTTTTTTTCGCATAGGATTGTCACTGAAGAGATAATACACAGCATTGAAGTATCTGAAGATATGTACCAATAGTTAAGAATGATTTAAAAGCCTCTCAACTAACCCAGACGCTAGACAGCTTGATGCGATATTCAGTCATGTGTATTTGTCCAGAAACATCGGCGTTTCAGTGAACCATACTTTTTAACAGGAGAATCTAATCTTACAAGTAGATACACAAAGACATTTATTGTTATACCTGACTGTATAATTTTAGTTACACCGACAATGATATGTGTTGCTACCGTTAAACAGACCAGTGACAATTGTGTTAAAGATATACACATGAGTGAAATATTTTTGTCCCATCTGAGTCTACCAATATCATCTGATTAAACATCTAAATAAAATCAGTTTAAAGGATTCGAATAGAAACAGAATAATTAAAAATAAGAATAGACGCTATGCTGACACATAGAGAAAGGGGCATAATGAAGAATGTGTAAACAAAAGATTCGAATAACTAACGAAAAAGACGAGAGAAGAAAAGCAAGGTTACAGACTTTATTTATTATCAATAAATCATTCATTTAGCACGTCTTACAATGCAGGTTGGGGACATGGTGGCAATAAATCTCCAACAATCTTTGTCTCATGTCTGGGTAGTACGCTCTCTCAGTCTCCTATTCGTCTATCTCTTTATGTTGTTCTCTCACTTTTAGTTTTTCTACCTCTTGATCTGTTGCCTTCGACTTTTCTCTCCAGTATGGTTTCAAACAAAGCGTTACGTCTTCTAATGTAACCCAAATATCTCAATTGTCCCATTTTCGCCCTTTTTTCAATAACTCTAATTAGTAGACACCTAGGTAATAGATGAAAATAGTTACAACCACACGCACGCACACACACACACGCACACACACACACTCACACAAAAGCACACCTACGCATACTGGGGAAGCTACAAAATCTAGCTGGTGTCTCTGGCTACTACCAGATCTGTTTTACTTTGTTTGAATGACATTCAGACTGCACCACGGCAGATAGGGTCGGAGTTCACAGTGTTAATTCACACTCCTATGAGATTAGATGAATAGATCTCTTGTGTTATCAAGGCTGCTCTATTGTACATGTTTACAAAGCGAGATTTTTTCAGAGATGTATGTGGTTACATATAGTAAATAATAATAATAATAATAACCCCCTCCCTTTCTTTTGCCAAAGTGGTGCTGGAACAGCGACCCAAACAGCTTCTAAACTAGTTTAATATCTACTGTACCAGGGTCCCCTTAATTTGTTTCTACTTACACTTACACCATACCGCGCCCTCCCCTGTGTGGTTTATGTGGATATATTAGGAGGAGGTAGAAGATCTAACATCGGCTAATAAGACATGACAGACTACTAAACGTAATATTGCCTTGTCACACCATCTACAACACACAAATGCCCGGGTTGGTTCTGTAACATGTTGTAAAGGATACGCCACTAACGTTGGTGTATACAAAGCCTTGGTGGTAGCATGAGGAATAAAAATACCATGAATAAGGTTACAGTTGCCAGAAAAATTAGGCAGAGGCAGACCTCTGCATGGTTCATTGTCATTTTTTAGATCATCCTTATCGCACATGGGACATGAGCATTAGTGCTTCGGTCTACTCCTGAGTATGTCTCTAAGTGGTTTTAAGCTTACATCTACCATTCTGTTCTGGCTGATGTAGCGACGGGTGGCTTTCGTATGGGTTTCCTGTCTCGCGGCTCCAGCTGCTATACTCACGGCATGCAGTCCATTCAGTGACAAATCATATTCCACGAAACTCAAAGTCTTCCAGCTTTTAGCCTCTCGTACGGCATTGATGATATCTCTCCTGGCGATAGAAGGTCCATTTCTGATAGTGGCACTGTCAGGCAGAGCGTCTGCTTTCTCACCGCCTTACAGATTAACATACCCTGGGACGAATTTGAAGGCGTAACGATGCAAGCTGTAGCAGATGATGCCATTGTTTCTGTATATACCCCACCTTGCTCTTCTCATAATAAAATACATTGAAGCGGTACTGGCTATGAAAACACACAGGGCTGGAGACGTAACTAGAGAAAGAGATACTTAAATTCGTTTAGTGACGACGAAAGAGACATTCCAGAAACAAAAAGAATCGGTTGATTGATTATAATGCTATATACGCAAAGACAGACGTACAGACATGTATATGCACTTATACATACAATTTACTGTTGTCTCTGCGATCCCCAAACGTATTTTCTGCGACTCTAGCTTCGAGAAAAAATCAGCAACACGTGATTCAGTCGCAAAGCTGCCCAATAAACAAGTTTGTATGTACTGTATGACTGTAACTCGATACACGACTCTAGACGCCAACCATTTCCAGTAGTCGTATACTTGTATCAGCGTATGCGTTGTACACCATATAATGTGGTTGGCGCATTTACTTTTCATTAGAGCAGGCTGGGGTTCAGTTTATAATAGCAAAATTAAGGGGGCAGTTCTAGCAGGGAATCAGTGGCGTTAGAAAATATATCATAAAACAAATTCAATTTCAAAGATAGGACTCCTAAATTTTAGACATAATGACCATATGATCAGGCTATCGTATAAAATACACATCTTTCAATATATTTTTGTGAGATAACAATTTTTTAAGTGAAAAATTTATTTTTTAAATATGCAAAATATAGATGTTACTTTGGAAATATTTTTAGGAAAATGATGCAGTCAAATTACTTTAAAACTTAAATGCACATAGAAAAATGGTGTGAGTATAGCCTTGACTATGGAAAACAGTACACAGTTAATAGATTTTATGTAGAGCTACCTGAAATTTTCATATGCTAGGGCTCTAGGAATGTTTATGTTTTTATTTTTATTTTTTTATAGGAACATCTAAGGCCAATGTCACCCATCGACTCTGGACCGCAAACTAATTCTCGCCTTATCTCTAGTGGAGACAATAGAATGACGAGGAAGATGATGATGGCGATGATGACAATGACGGAAAGGATAATGAGAAAGAAATGGTTTCTCCCTATCACCCCTATCATATCTATGATGTGACAGTTGCCACCCAGTGTCTACTTTGAGAATACGCGTGTCTGACTGTATACATTTGTCAGCACTACACTGTGTGCGTGTATGTTGTCGTGAGGTGAGCAGCCACCCTACACAATGGACGAGTCGGGACTCTGAAATCCCTCGCGCTCAGTCGAATTTCAAACTTAAACCCGTCCGGAAAGGTATATAGTCCCGTATATTGATCTATACCTTTATCTGTTAAAATAATAATTTCTAGACCCTCGAGTTGCTTTGATAAATCTTTATTTTCAAACTTGCAACTGTAGGTTGGCTAATTCTGGTATTATATTTAGAAATTCCTGTAAACCGGTTTACTGCTTAGGCACTTTGCAAGGAACTTCTTTCCTAGAGACGCTAGTTTGATTTTGAAAAAAAAAAACATTCATTAACCTGATCTCGAAGTGTCAAGACGTGTACACAGTCTATGTAGAAACTGGCGCATTCAAAGTTCCATTTCTATCTTGGAAGATTTCCTAAGCTTGGGTAAGTTTATTATAGTTTAAGAGTATCATAAATGATGTCTTTTTAGAGTTGGCCACTGCTGCAGAGAGGGCGGAGTCAGCTGTGTGATCGCACAGAGTTCGACCGTTCTTGATGTCCAGAGATCAGGATCCGAACCTTAGACCTTTCCCTGTACAGACTAATTAGTTGGTGCTCTATATAACCCACACCCTTTGTAAAGATATTAAACCCTACCAGTAATTATTCTCTGACCAGTCAAACGAAGTTTTGTGTCGCATAACTGAAACAGGAAATTTAGGTCATCTTTAACCGGCAGTCAGAGCTAGGGATCAGAGTCAAAGGTGTGTTTGACACAGATTCAGTGGGTGTGTAGTGAACGGCCTGTGGAGACGGAATATATATGTAGGTACTAACTGTAAACATTGTATGTCTGCGAGTACAGATGTGAGGGTGGACAGAGGATGATCTATGTGTGGTAGTGTCTATCTGTCTCCACTATATACCTTGTTTTCTATCTGTTGCACTATGTTACATACAGATAAATGAAAGGAGACATTGTCTCCTGTTCTTGAAAGTTACACTCTGAGGAATGGAGAAGGATAGCAGAGGTGGGTTGAGCTGATGTATGATTAAGTGTGATTACTAATTCTGAGTTCTTTCCTAACAGGATGATACCTCCTTAGAGATCAGGCAGACGAATCACAGTCCAGCCAACAACCACCAACCCATACCCTGTGCACCAAGCATAACCAAAAGTCCTGCCCAGAGTGCCACCACCTCAAAATGGCAAGAGCTTGCTTGTGAGTTCCAGGACGAGTGGACAATTGCAGACATCTGGGTCATCAATCCAGAGAATCAGTCTTCAAGATCTTTGTTGTTCTCTGATGCAGTTTTTGTGTTCTGACCTGTGAGAGAGACTTGTTGGGTTCCTATGCAGTTCCTGTGTCCCCGATGGTGAGGTAATCAACTTGTACCAGATCAACTCGAGGTACCTGAGTCAACTACAGTCGAATCACCATGGACTGAGGGGAGCATTGACCTACGAACTAGGCTAAGTGATCATTATCATGCTCTCTTCCCACCTTGAGATTCCTAGGATGAATTCATGTACTCCTCAAGACTACATCTGGCTGCTTCAATATCTGGGTTGCTACATTGAGTCCTGAACATTCTTGAGAATCTATTCATTATATATATATATATATATATATATATATATATATATATATATATATATATATATATATATATATATATATATATATATATTGTACTTACTACATGCAAACATTTTCATGGCTGACTTGGGTGTCCCTATTTCACCATTCTAACCGTCTAGCTTTGATGATTGTGTGAGCAATAAGTGTTATATGTATTAACATGGTTATGATAGTAGACTATCATAACCTGGGGGCTATCTTTGTATAGTAGTGGGGGTGTCCAGCCAAGTGTGCCTAGGAATATTCTATATTTTGTAATGCCAAAAATTGAGTTGCTTTACTCCTGAAATAAGTTTAGCGTATATTGGCCACGGGGCATCCCTTAGACCAATACGAGCCAACGACTCAACATAATTATTTCAGAGTGCTGTTGGTTCTTAAGGAGAAATCCTTAAATCAGGCACGCGACAGGAGCGATATGTGACATATGTGTGTGTGTGTGTGTGGAGGGGAGGGAGGGGGCACACGGTCGCGCAGTGGCTAGATGTTTGTCTGCCAGCTAGATTATGGCAGCTTTGTAAGCACATCTTAGCAGAGTTTTGTGGTCAAATTTTGGCTGCCAGGTTGACCAGCTTAATTGCATGCCAGGAAATATCTTAGGAAGTAAAGTTGACCGGCGTGGTGAATAACGCTATATTACCGACGTGTTAACTTTCTGTTTCGTTGTTACTGTTACCATCCGAATTGGAACTTTTTATATGGGGGGAAAGCGTTTAAGGGAGTGTCTCGGGTGCAATCAATTTCTATTCCTAATTCAACATTTAACATTTGTTTCGTTGTTCTAACTGACGCTCTTAATATTTTAGGACAAACAGCTTTCTATTCTTTTAGTGCCAACTATGCCTCTTGTGACAGCATCAGGGCCACTCCGTCACTATGGGGAGAATTTACCATGCCTTGAGAACAAAATAGTTTTCTCTGAATTTAGAATACTTTTCCCAACCCCGGTGCGTCCTAGTTTCACATACTTCTAAAATACTAATACATTGTATAACGTTCTAACATTCCAGGTGCCAATTCTGGAAATTTGCATAGAGGTACGTCGACGACCAGGACTCCTTTCAGCTTTCTCTGCATCGCGTCATCTTTCTTCTATTGGAAGAACCTTCCCTTATCTTGGCTGTGTGGGTTTTTCTTTTTCTTTTTTTTAACTTGTGCATGGTTGATTTTCTTTCAACAGGATGAGGTAGCCAATCCCAACACTACCCTTAGTCGCCACTTACGACATGCCGGGTAGGGTGCAGTGTTACTATTCATTGCTGCTGGTAAGGGCCCTGGTAATACACTATTATTATTATTATTTTTATTATTATTATTATTATTATTATTATTATTATTATTATTATTAATCTCTTTATCATTCATTCATTCATTGGCATCTTTTCGTCTTTCCAGACGACAGTGTTATATTGGGCTATGAGGAGGCATGAGACTCACAGCCCATGGCGATGGCGAGTGTGACTAGCAAGACACGCCCGTGTCAAGAAACATCTTCCACAATGATAACATGGGATTTTAGGACCATTGTTGTCAACATTTGTGTTTAATCCGTTTCTTTTCACACGCTTAGCTCTCATTATTTCTTTCATTTCTTCCTTCACTCTCATTCCCTTCCTGATAGGCCCTTCCCACACAACACGGTCCATGGCATTTTGTTCCCAAGAGTCCACCTCAATACCTGTATCATTCATGTCTTGCTTGCACACATCTTTATATCGCAGTAAAGGTCGACCTCGACTCTTCCCCATTAAAAAGTTTCTCTAGCGTATAGCTCACCTAATATCTGTATCATCTAATGTTTATCTTGCACACATCACATATCTGTTTTTCATTTATATCTGTTCCATCTAAAAGTTTATCTGGCGTATAGATCACCTAATATCTGCTCCATCTAAAAGTCTATCTGGCGTATAGCTCATTTAATATCTGTTCCATCTAAAAGTTTATCTGGCGTATAGATCACATAATATCTGTTCCATCTAAAAGTTTATCTGGCGTATAGCTCACCTAATATCTGTTCCATCTAAAAGTTTATCTGAAATATAGCTCACCTAATATCTGCTCCATCTAAAAGTTTATCTGGCGTATAGCTCATTTAATATCTGTTCCATCTAAAAGTTTATCAGGCGTATAGCTCACATAATATCTGTTCCATCTAAAAGTTTATCTGGCGTATAGATCACATAATATCTGTTCCATCTAAAAGTTTATCTGGCGTATAGCTCACCTAATATCTGTTCCATTTAAAAGTTTCTCTAGCGTATAGCTCACCTAATATCTGTTCCATCTAAAAGTCTATCTGACGTATAGCTCACCTAATATCTGCTCCATCTAAACGTTTATCTGGCGTATAGCTCACATAATATCTGTTCCATCTAAAAGTTTATCTGGCGTATAGATCACATAATATCTCTTCCATCTAAAATTTTATCTGGCGTATAGATCACCTAATATCTGTTTCATCTAAAAGTTTATCAGGCGTATAGCTCACATAATATCTTCCCCATCTCCTTTATTTCTTTTCACCCTGTGAGTTTCCTTTGTTTAAAAAAAAAAATTATACTTTAAAGGTATCATGTTTTCTCAGTTTGTATCCTAGCCAGCGGAAACGACGGTTCCTCGCTTCTTAGTTCACTGGAATTTGTCCAAGTCTCTCTCAAAAACTCCTAATTAGTGATCATGTCATGCCCTTTATTAACTCTGTTCTCCGAAGAGTGAATAAAAAACGTTGTAGCTCTTTAGTAATAATTTTAGTTGTTCTGTATGCTCCAGCGCCAGACAAGGCTGATCTGACATTAGAATGACCCATCGAGTACCAATAAGTCTAAAAATAGTTGTATATATAGCACTATATGCCGACTACGTCTAAAAGCCCGAAAAATGGTCCTTTTACTAATGTTACTGTCTAAATGACCGACGTTCAACCCCACCATGATATCACACCGAGCGACAAACCCCAGGTGACACAAAGTGCCATCACTCGGATAAGGATCACCCTGGGGGCAGGTCCCAGAAACCCAGTTTAACCAATATTTGGGTTGTTTTGCACCCCCCCCCCCCCCAGCAATAGCCAAGGTGCGGCTTTAAAACTCCTAAAAATTACGCCCAACATTTGGACGTAGTATTATTAATACTAAGATCACTTTCATATATTTCCCACCGATGAAAACGCCTATTGCATTTTGTATTGATATTTTTATATGTCAGTCTGTTTTTCCAACTTTCATCCACAATGAGGTCGAAATAAGTGTATCACCCCACATCCTGGACAGGGGTTTCAAGGGAATCTTAGTTATTGCTCTCCAGGTTTGTTCTTACTATTGTTGTTTCTTTCCCCCGTAGATTTTCAGACCTAACTGTCGAGTATGTTTTATTTTCCTTGTATCTGATTTCGTGAGTGGGATTGAAGACAAATTCCACCAGCAAAGTTCAGATCATCGTTGGATTTCACTGAATTCTTTGTGTAGTGCTTACTCATGTTTCTTTTTAACACATTAACAAAAGCAATAGTGACAAGAGTGGCACACCTATTCTTATTTTAATTTGGTGGCCCCCCCCCCCGCCCCTCAAAATGTCAAAAGGTCACGTCTATATATGCTGCATGAATTAGGTTTCTAATTTTCTGACAGATCGTGTAGTTTTTCGTCAGTTTCGAGAGACATTTCCTATTAGTGCTTTTGAAAGACTCTTCATAATACATAAATCCTATATTAAGTGAGGATTTCAGCTCAATACTCTTGTGTGTTGCTGTATGTGTTACTATCGGGTCGGTGCAGGATCGTTTGAGTACTGTATTGCTTTAACCAAAAACAAAATTATGCTAATTCTTATAGTCAGTTTCCAAAGTCGTGCCCAGCATTTCAAATCTATAACTCAGTAACGTTAAATTCAAATTTGGCATGCAGCCTGTTAATAATCATGTCCTTGTGGGAAAACAATTGTAAATAAACGTTGAGTTTTTGTTTTGCCTTGTTCGGGTTACATTAAAAAAAAAAAAAAGAAGAAAACAGACGAAGATTCAAAGCATTGAGTTAGCATATTTAGAGTAATAGAGTGACACGAACTTTTCAAAATATCACACTCCACGTTTTAGAAGCAATCCGTGCGTAAAACGGTATTTAACTCTCTGATTTCCAGTTTCCTGCATTAGCCTATTGTAAACAAGATGAACACAATGTTTCAGCGTATACAGGATGGCTATCTCAATAATACCCACGTAAAATATTTATAAACCAATCTCTGCGTTTGTGGTTTCAAGAAAACGATTTGTGTCAATTAGTGTATATTCTATTTTTTTAGAGCGCACACTAGTTAGTCCGAACAAGATATAAGAAATTTGCAGTTCTAGGAAAACGTTAGCATCCGTGCAAATGTAAATTATGAAATCATAATGACACTGGAAATCTAAAACTAGGTGGAAATATTCGTTTTTATCCGTACTGGAGATTTCCGGATATTTGTAGTGTGAGGGCACAACTTTTGGGACGGGGAAGGAGGAGGGAGGAAAGGTAGGGGCAAAACAGAGAGGGAGAGAGAGAGAGAGAGAGAGAGAGAGAGAGAGAGAGAGGGAGGGGGGAGGGGGAGAGAGAAGACAGAGAGAGATGGGGTGGGAAGGGGGGGGAGCAGGTTATGATTAATTATACAGATTTCAACTCTGCATAATCGAAATACACCAAACAAATGTTGCACAGAAACGGCGACCAAACCTGACTTAATTAAGTCTGTAGAATTAAAGAGGTACTGCTGACGAGCCTAATAATGGTTACATACTGACACAGATTAAAGTGCATTGAAGGCAGCTCTAAAAGTAGATTGCAGTATATAAACCTAGAACACACATGAATTATTTTGCTTTATTATAAAAAGAGGTGTGCTTCATTTATGAAATAGAAAAAAATCGGTAAATGGTGAAGCTCGATAACACATAACACTCCGTAGCCCGATAACACATAACACTCCTTGAAGATCGCCTGTGAAAGGCATGAAATATAGCAGTGTTCACATGTGTGCCTTTAAACAGAGAGATATAATTCCATCAGAACAATGCCCAGGTGATTGTTACATTCCAGAAAAAAATGATATTGTACAGTAGATGTAAGCAAGCTTGCAGGTGGCACCGGACCGGTGGAACCTTCACGGGTGCCCTAATTATAATTTTTTATGTCGTTGAACAGGATACCCGGGACTTGCACTGTTAGTCTGTCTTTAGGACTAAGATTTTGTAATCTGAGGAGGTCAGATCTTTAGGTAGTAGCTCGATTAGGGCGGGGGTGAAGGGGCCGATACGGACGCAACCATGGCATTGACAACATTATCCAAACATGGGGGCTGATCTTTCAAATTCGTATCTAGCACCTTGTGACCGATGCTCTAATTATGTTAAAAAGACACTTTAGAATCTTAAGGTACTGAAACAACTAGACAAAAAGTAACAGTGTAAAGAGAAAGTAAAGAACCCTATTTCACACACTTAGGCGTATTGGGCACATGGGGCCAGACCCGTAATTTATAGACCCATCGGCACTTGGTGGATGATGTGGCTAGCATCATGCCCACCGCCTCTACTTCCCAAAACTGCATCTGGCAGCCACTCAAAGCTGGATCCACCTGGTAGCCACTCAAAGCTGGATCCACCTGGTAGCCACTCAAAGCTGGGTCCACCTGGTAGCCACTCAAAGCTGGATCCACCTGGGAGCCAAGGTCATTTTTTTTTTTAAAGTCTCGTTTCGTCAGGGCCTGAACCTACGACCTTCCGATTCGCAGGCGAGCGTCTAGCCGCTACATGGCGGCGCCTGCGCCCCCCCCCCCCCCCCCTTTCCCCAAGTCACAATGTACAAACCAGAAAATAGAAAAAAACTAAATGTTAAAAAACATTTTTTTTCCACCAGTCCAGAAACGGTTGTGAGGTAACCACTATTCGTATTCGGCCCGACCGTAACTATTCGGCCGAATACCGAATAGCTATTGGGTCCACTATTCGGCCCCGAAGCGAATACGAAGCGAATATTCGGTACAGCCCTAATTTATAAATACATTACATTATAAAGTTGAAATTTCTTTTAATGGAAATCACGAGCGCCTTAAATTTATACCTCGGACGGCCACAGTCAAAACTCCAGACTTCACAACCTCATTATGAACATTCGCCCTGAGAGAATCGAAGAAAGGTTACTCAAGAGTACCTGCTGGTGTCATAGCTGGGTGGTTCTACTGATCAACACCCCTTTGAATGTTAGACTGTCTGGACAATCTTCTGCTCCTAAAGTAATACTGGGCATATAGGTTACACTTTTAGGCCTGCACGTGATTACCGGGCATGGACAGGTGGCTTTTTAGGACATAAATGTTTGCTTAGCAGGTATGTGGGACAAAGGTTGCCGAAGTCTGTACTTCCGTACAGAATTTGGTACTATCTGATCCCTAGTGAGCAAAACTGTACTTTTGGTATCAAGCTCGATGCTTTGGTACGTTTTAGTTTTAGTTTTTCCCCTGCTTGAAAATATTAGGATTTAAAAATTGGTCTTCTGTAAAGACTTAAACAGTCAATGCAGTCACGGGATCAGAGTGACAGCTCCAAGACATTAATCGCAGCAACTAGAATCCGCCACACAGGTTTTGTAACAAACTGAGCGAATGAAAGTAACATCAAAGATGTAATGTACATAGAATTTTAATTCTGATCTAAAGACAAAGTGCCTGTCTCGCAACACCAAGATCAAAATGTACAAAACGTTGATAAGATCAGTCGTGGTATATGGCTCTGAAACTTGGAGCACCACTAGAAGAGATGAAGCCTTATTACAGGCTTTCGAAAAACAGTCTTATGACGAATTTTTCGACCAATCCATAAAGATGCAAACAGCGGTGAATGGAGAGTGAGAAGCAACAACGAAATTCATATTCTGTTTGAATCACCACTGATCACTGGCATCATGAGAGCTAAAAGACCGAAATGGTTGGGATATATTGAAAGAATGTCAGATAACAGAGAAGTTAAAACTGTATGCACGACAGAGATGAATGGTCGTAGACCACAAGGCAGACCAAGATGACCACGGAGAGATAATATCCAGACAGACCTGCAAACACTTGGTGTTACCAACTGGGAAGAGAAGGCCAACCAGAGAGATGAAAGGAGGCGGGTGATATCTGCAGCAATGAACCTCAAGGGCTCGGAATGCTGAAGAAGAAGAAGAAGAATCTGTTATTCTAACTTGTTTACAGTTAAATTATAAATTAATATTTATAATTTGATGAAACAAAACGAAAATAAAACAGTTTTGCCAGCTTTATGTGGAGAGTGATTTCCATTGTACCCTGCCCAGGGTCATACCAAAAATAGCAAATATCATCAAGACAAAACAGCTGCAACCATTACACTGATATGCGAACACTAAATTACTAATTATTATGTGATCGTTTCTTTTATTTGACACTTTCATTTAGGTGGATGTTTTTCTTCAAGTTCTTGTTAACACTGCTTGAAATCATTCTTTTTGTCCACCTCTTTCTAATAACATTGGCGGAGGAAGCGTAGGGTGGGGGTCTTGCCATATACTCAAGGGGAGCTCCACCTAGCAAAGGTTGGACACCACTGATCTAGCAGGTAGACGCCGATGTTCAGCCGCACAGCCAGCTGTGCGTACTTAGCATTGGGTGCATACGTCATGGGATTACCTGGGTCATCTATTTTGTTTTTTCACTGCACGTACTGACTGGCTTCACAAATTCACATCAAATCAAGCACGCACAATGGGTTTGGGGTAGGTTTCCTTTAAGTCTAACAAACCGGACTTGGAAAGGAATCCTGTTTCTAAGAAGAGCATATAAAAACTTAGCTAAAAAATGATATGCACTGTTAACGAAACGAAAGTACATCTTATACAGGACTTACCTGCTCCGTGTAAGTTAGATACTTGGTAAGGTTAGCTTTTTGTAAAGATATCGGGATCCTCTCGTTGACTAGCTCCCTAGGATTGGGTTGCTGGCTGAAGAACACGGTTCCGTTTGAACAGGAAACCAACTGTCCAGTAACCACAAATGTGTCATATTTCAGGAAGTTGTCGTTTATACATACTTTTTTTTTAATGTTTCTACATTATTATATGACTAAATAAGGGTGTTGTATGTATGCTTTAGTTGTTAGTTAAATACAATTTTCCCCCTTTAATTGTTGAAAATATTTAGTGGATAAGAATGCATCTGTGTATACTCGGCACACTGAGAGCTGCGTGGTCTCGAAGCATGGCGTCCGCCTCGAGTGCTTAA
>CAJHNH020005398.1:0-21902 GCA_905116865.2 Candidula unifasciata
CAAAAGGTAAAAGAGAAAAGAAGAAACCATCGTATTAAAATATGGGCTGCTAAGGAAAGGACGGAGCACGCAGGGGAATGCCTCGAGTGCTGAAATGTTAATTCCTGACTAAACTAAACAACTGAGGGAAATGGGCATACTTTACGGGCTCATATTGCGATATACAAACATCACGGGCCGAATCATTTTTTTTATGCAGTTATGACCCCCTTTACCCTAAAAATTCCTGCGGGAAAAAAAGATTTCCAATTATTTTTCGTTGCTATACTGTTTTTTTAAATCCAAATCTTTCCAAACTGTACACTTTTGTGCCAGTCCCCTTTAAAAGCAAAGTCTTGTTTTCTTACAGCCTTTTTCCCACTAGAAGTAAAAAAACTTTGTGAAACGCGTGGGGGAAATGTCGGAGATAATGTCAGCCTTAACTAAACACGGTAAAAACACATACCACAGACTCACAAACAAAAACCAAAGACAACACGCAACTATCAAAAGAAGCATACCTCACTCACACAATTACTTAGGGATTGCTTGAGGTTTTAAATTTAGGGTTTTACTTACGACAGCTAGAAAAAGATTTGAAATTAACAAATCCAATGGTACCTTATTTTAAGCCTGTAAGTCGATTCTAAGCGGAGTATGTTAACATGTTAGTGGCGAATACCACCACATAAACAATTATCTTAGAAAATGCGCAAGGAGGGCCGATATGAATTATTGGGTATTTGGGGGTGATCAGGAAAAAAATATGTCTTACAGAATTACGCAGAGCTCTAACATAATAGCAGATGCCTGAAGAATGCTACAATGGTTGTTGATTTAAAAAAAATGATTAAAAAAACGTTAGCTAATTTAATAATTATTTTAAGTTAATTATAAAGCGAGAAAAACGGTCTCCTAGTGCAAACATATTGGATTTAAAGCGAAAACAGTGATGCCACTACAAAATTTCTTTAAACATCTGCGCTATTGCCAATCTTTGTGAAATTTCCCATACTTATAAAAAAAATTAACGCAGAATTCAAAAATACACCACAAATTTCGGTAATCTGGCTAATTAAGAAGATATTTACGAAATTACTTACCTTTAATTCACTGCGTGCTGCCAAAAAAATCGATTTATTGTATACGCGTCAAAACCATCTCAGGTCAAAGCCTAGCATCTCTCCAAAAACTTCTAATAATTGTTCCTATTTGATCTTTCACGTAAAGAGCACGGAAAAATAATTTCTTAATAACGGTCAATTCGATTTGCTTTTTTGGGACGCGATCGCGTCTCTAGTTACGGGTGAAAAAGTATAGCAAAAAAAAAAAAAAAAACGAAACAAAACGACCCATTGCTATACCTACACAGGAACAACAATACAGAGACACAGACTCACAAACATAAAATTCAAATAAACACAACATTCACACACACAAACACAACACACACAACACTCACACAAGATACAATACTCATAGACAGACACAGACATAACGATCACCGACACCACTTATTCAGACACAACACACACTCGCACAGACAGAACACACCCAGACTTAGCAATCATAGACACAATACTCACACAGATAAAACACTCACTGCCACAAACATTGTACACAGACATGAAACAAAAAGACGCAAAATCTAAAAAGACACAGCAGACAGAAAGACAAACAGACATATAGACTGACAAGATATATAGGACAGATCAGACAGGACAGGACAGACAGACCGGACAGACCAGACAGACCAGACAGACCAGACAGACCAGACAGACCAGACAGACCAGACAGATAGACCAGACAGATAGACCAGACAGACCAGATAGACCAGACAGATAGACCAGACAGATAGACCAGACAGATAGACCAGACAGATAGACCAGACAGATAGACCAGACAGATAGACCAGACAGATAGACCAGACAGATAGACCAGACAGATAGACCAGACAGATAGACCAGACAGATAGACCAGACAGACCAGACAGACAGGACAGACAGGACAGACAGGACAGACAGGACAGACAGGACAGACAGGACAGACAGACAGACAGGACAGACAGACAGGACAGACAGACAGGACAGACAGACAGGACAGACAGACAGGACAGACAGACAGGACAGACAGACAGGACAGACAGACAGGACAGACAGACAGGACAGACAGGACAGGACAGACAGGACAGGACAGACAGGACAAGACAGACAGGACAAGACAGACAGGACAGGACAGACAGGACAGGACAGACAGACAGGACAGGACAGACAGGACAGGACAGACAGGACAGGACAGACAGGACAGGACAGGACAGGACAGACAGGACAGGACAGACAGTACAGGACAGACAGGACAGGACAGGACAGACAGGACAGGACAGACAGGACAGGACAGACAGGACAGGACAGACAGGACAGGACAGGACAGGACAGGACAGACAGGACAGGACAGGACAGACAGACAGACAGACAGACAGACAGACAGACAGACAGACAGACAGACAGACAGACAGACAGACAGACAGACAGACAGACAGACAGACAGACAGACAGACAGACAGACAGACAGACAGACAGACAGACAGACAGACAGACAGACAGACAGACAGACAGACAGACAGACAGACAGACAGACAGACAGACAGACAGACAGACAGACAGACAGACAGACAGACAGACAGACAGACAGACAGACAGACAGACAGACAGACAGACAAGGACAGACAGACAGACAGACAGACAGACAGACAGACAGACAGACAGACAGACAGAAACAGACAGACAGACAGACAGACAGACAGACAGACAGACAGACAGACAGACAGACAGACAGACAGACAGACAGACAGACAGACAGACAGACAGACAGACAGACAGACAGACAGACAGACAGACAGACAGACAGACAGACAGACAGACAGATAGATAGATAGATAAGAATAGATAGATATGATAGATAGATAGATAGATAGATAGAATAGATAGATAGATAGATAGATAGATAGATAGATAGATAGATAGATAGATAGATAGATAGATAGATAGATAGATAGATAGATAGATAGATAGATAGATAGATAGATAGATAGATAGATAGATAGATAGATAGATAGATAGATAGATAGATAGATAGATAGATAGATAGATAGATAGATAGATAGATAGATAGATAGATAGATAGATAGATAGATAGATAGATAGATAGATAGATAGATAGATAGATAGATAGATAGATAGATAGATAGATAGATAGATAGATAGATAGGATAGATAGATAGATAGATAGATAGATAGATAGATAGATAGATAGATAGATAGATAGATAGATAGATAGATAGATAGATAGATAGATAGATAGATAGATAGATAGATAGATAGATAGATAGATAGAATAGCAACTGAAGACGATGTAACGACAAAAACATTTGAAAGTTGAAAAAACAGATAATGAATTCCTCATGATGATAATTAATACCAACAGCTAACAGCCCCAAGTATCCTTGACTAAATACACTAATTTTCTGCTAACAATATAAATAATTAAAGTAAGTAAAGCAAAAATCCATTTTTACGCCTTTAGGCGCATCGAGCATATGAGAAGAGCACCCATATTTTTACAGACCAGTCGACACTAGGTGGATAATGTGATCACCATTACGCCTGTCGTCTTTTACTTCCCCAGGACACACATCCTGATACACATTAACAATACGAATAGTTAAATGTAAACTGCATCTCGCATACATAACCTTATATATGTGTTTTTTACGCCCCTAAATATCTCTTTTCCGTGACGTTATTTTTTTACCAATAGGAACCTTAATTAGCAGTGACTGGATCCATCGATCCGGCTCGTCGCATTGTTGCTAGAAAGTGCTTGGGTCTTAAGTACTCCAGAGACAGAAATCTCTCTGACTGTAACCGACAGTGGGTTTGATTATTGAATAAAAATAAGTCGCTTTTGTTTTTTTATTTTAACTTTTCCTGAATTTCTTGTTAGTGTGTGTACATGAATCTGCATTTTATTTGGTCGGTTGGGTGAAAACAGCAGATGTGTAAGGGCTTTTTTCAAGGAAAATGTTAGTCAGAAAGAGGGTGGGGGGGGTGTCAGTGAGGGTTACTTACGGGCGGACTATAGATCTCTGGAGAAAGCTTTCAGGAAATGGACTTTGGACGGGGAGAGTTGGGTGGGGTTTTGTGCCCTAGCCCTAGAGAAGAGTTAACATGTGAGGGGCAGGAAGCAGGACAAGTGAATGGGAAAGTGGTAATTGGAAAACAAAGGCGGCAGTAGTGTGGCAATGAATAAATTAAATGCAGGGGACGAAAGAAGCGAAGAGTAAATTTAGAATACATTTAGGAAAATGTGTGCTATCTTCTGCTTCGTCTGCTGCTTGTTCTTCTACTTCTTCTTCTGCTTCTTCTTCTTTTTCTGCTTCTTCTTCTGCTTCTGCTTCTTCTTCTGCTTCTTCTTCTGCTTCTGCTTCTTCTTCTGCTTCTGCTTCTGCTTCTTTTTCTGCTTCTGCTTCTGCTTCTGCTTCTACTTCTCCTTCTCCTTCTTCTTCTTTTTATGCTTCTGCTTCTTATGCTTCTGCTTCTTATGCTTCTGCTTCTTATGCTTCTGCTTCTTATGCTTCTGCTTCTTATGCTTCTGCTTCTTATGCTTCTGCTTCTTATGCTTCTGCTTCTTATGCTTCTGCTTCTTATGCTTCTGCTTCGCATCTGCTTTATTCTCCTGCTTCTGCTTCTTCTCCTGCTTCTGCTTCTTCTCCTGCTTCTGCTTCTTTTCCTGCTTCTGCTTCTTTTCCTGCTTCTGCTTCTTCTCCTGCTTCTGCTTCTTCTCCTGCTTCTGCTTCTTCTCCTGCTCCTTCTCCTTCTCCTTCTCCTTCTCCTTCTCCTTCTTCTTCTTCTTTTTCTTCTTTTTCTTCTTTTTCTTCTTTTTCTTCTTTTTCTTCTTCTTCTTCTTCTTCTTCTTCTTCTTCTTCTTCTTCTTCTTCTTCTTCTTCTTCTTCTTCTTCTTCTTCTTCTTCTTCTTCTTTCTGCATCTGCTGCTTCATCTGCTTCTGCTTTGTCTTCTTCGTCATGTTCTTCTTCTTCTTTTGATGCTGCTGCTAATGGTAGTAGCGGTGGTTTTAAACAGCGCCTAGGCTGATACATCTGCAAGGGTAGCTGCATAGCAATAACGTTTGGGTTTAAAGTGTCAGGTCCTCACACATTCTAGGTCGTGATGTTAAGAAAGGGTAAAGGCGGGGGGAATAGTGGGGGGAAACTTAAGAGTCCTCGTCGTTGCGTTCCCCTTCTATAAACTTAGGCGAAAAATTAAGTTTTGTTTCAGAAGTTGAGTTTAGCGTGCACATCCGTTTTGCGAGTTATTTGAGTGTAGATTGTTAGTTCCATGTCTCTCAGGAAGATGCACTTCGAAGGAAACCCCAATAATATGTCTACTTTTACGACATGTCGTTTGGGGCAATGCGTCTATTCCCCCCCCCCTTTCCTTTCACGATGGGGTCCCAGAACCCACACGGAGAAAGAACTTAGCTCACTTAAAATTTAGGGAGAAGAGATGAACTGGGGCACCTAATGTGTCTATGCCCGCTAGCTGAGACGCGCCTGGTTGGAGTTGTGGTCCATAAACAATGGTGAGGCTCGTTTCAAAATAACTCTTGTTTTCGCCATTCTTTGATCCCTTTTATCGTTTCCTTGAACACTTGCATGCTGTTCTGTGTGTCTTTGAGTTCTTAATTTACTGCCGACTGTCTAGTCTTTGATTTGTTGACGTTGGTTACAGTTCTTTTCTGTTGCTGGTGTTCAGAACAGATTTCTCCTACACCCGCTAATTTTTGGCTTAGTATTTCTTTCTTGTATCTGAGGTTGTTGGTTCGTAATAATCTAGTCGTCTCTTGTGAAACACAATTTTTCGTTATGTGAAGCCCTACTCTGGCACTTTCCAGGGGCCGCAATATAGCATAGCCATAAATATGGCCTAATGGCTGAACGCAGTTTCTGGGACCTCTCCATGGGTGATCCTCATCCACATGGTGGCACTTTGTGTCATCGGGTGTTTATCGCTTGTGTGATGTCCTGGTGGGTTAACAGAAGGAACAAGGAAGGGAAGGTTTTTGGTTCAATATCTTCTGCTGGCTCTGGTGTTTTAGTTTTATTTTGAACTCTAAGTAACGGCTTCTAGTTTTTGATTTGTTAACTCTTTCAGTACCATGCACTTGATTCTTTAACTCCTTCTTCTGTAAACATGTGAGCTTTAAAGAAATATTTTGGTGCGAAGGAGCTCCGTAGATAATCTATAGGGCAGGTGTAGCTAAATTAATAACTAAAAAATAAAACGTTAATTTAACGTGGCATCTATTTGTGATAGGTAAAGCCGGCATACAGGTATATGTTGGCGTCGGTGGTTTATGGGTTGCGAACGCGCTTCGTAATGCCGGGGTGTCGGGTTCGATCCCAGCTGCGAATAGTTTGTCTGACATGGGTTTCGAAACTGGTACCGAGAGCTGACCGTCTAGTAATGATATGGCAAACTATTAAATGTGAGCCAAAATATGCTGGGGTCAATTCTACAATGTCCTGTAAATAAACTATCTTTAGAAAGAAATCCCAATTTTGTGGTATGGCAAAGAAACCTGTAATTCGTTGTTTGGTGCTGAGCGAGTTAGGTGGGTTCGAGCTAGCTTTTTTGTATGACAGAATTACAAAACCATTGCAGTTTTTAAATACTGTTTTACACGTTTCTTATTTGTGTGTGTGTGTGTGTGTGTGTGTGTGTGGTGTTTGGTGTGTGTGTGTGGTGTGTGTGTGTGTTTGGTGTTTGTGGTGTGTGTGTGTGGTGTGTGTTTTGCTAGTGAATGCTTTGCTAAGAAATAAATAGCAGCAGAATCTGTTAGCATGGTGTGGATGTGCACAAGTGTGTACTTCAAGTTCTACATAGAGAATCCACATAAAGAATGTACGGAGATATTCTACAGAACAATAATATTATGTCAAGACAATGTACATCTGAAGCCAACCTGGGATACAGATTTCCTGAACCACACGTGGTGGTGTATCAGGGCCAGGCCTCACACTGTTCAAGCCCTACTTCCACCTCTCTACGGACATCACAGAGACAGGTCTCCAACGGAGACCTTGCCAACGTAGAAAGGATCGATGTTTCCTTTGAAACCAGCACGGATCTGCCTGAGACACAGCAAACCAAACAACAGCCTGCACACAAATTAGCCACATCTGTGTTACAGAAGTGCAAGCGACACCAAATCAATATTTATTTTTCTTCGCGTTCACCGGATGCAAATTTGGTCGGAAAGTTCTGGTTGTTTGTGGACCCCTGGCCTATTAGTCTTCTTCCAAAACTTGAGTGTTGCGTAAAGTCTAGAAGTGGACGATCAACCAAACATTTTTGCAAGAGTTTTCAGCCGGGGATGACGAAGAAGAAGAAGAAGATTGTCCGCTGAAAAACTCTTTGAACACCGAACAAAGGGAAACAAAACCTATCAATGTTAAATAAATTCGTGCGACGTTTCTCAAAACAATGTTTTAAATGTGATCCTCACTTTGTGTATAGATGGCAGTAACATCGCAAATCTACTCAGACGGATTTTATGTTTAAGAAAAATAAGAGGATTAGGACATTTCTTCCTGGATTAAGTTCCCTGGATATGAAGAGATGACTGTGACATTCGGAAATCCTAATAGCTAACCATTGGCTTACAATTCGTTTCATTACCTTCAACATTGTAACATGAAATTTTTTTTCTGATTGATATTGAAACTAGGGTAGTGTTTTCTAGTCAGGCTTCAGGCTAGTTCGACGTTAGTCTTCCTAAAGAGAGTAGGTCACTTTTCATTCACAAGTTTGTTGGGCTAGTCGACTTTCCTGAAGGTTACGGGTGTGTCCAGCTTTGTTGTTTTGTTTCTGTCATGTCTTGCATTTACGTTTTTATTTTAAGAAAGAGAATGCATGTGACACAGGTTGCAGCAATCTCTGGGGGGTTTGTGTTAGACCTAGTTTCTACAGGTTTTTGCAGTGTTAAAAGCGCTGGCGTGCTGAAATATACAACACGTGATATTACCGGCATCGCAGAACACCCCTGTAACCGTGTGCGAAGGCTCGGGTCTCGGGAACTACCAATCAGAAGTGCGCTTGAGTGTATATGGGCGGGGAATATGAAATAAAATAACGTTGAACCACCCCAGGCTTCCTATTCTCCGTATGTGTCTAACACACCATATTTCCAATACCTGTGAACACATGGAATCGAGTTGATTGTTCACTTATCGCTGTGCTTGCTTGCTTATTGTACCCCACCAGGACATCACACAAGCGACAAACACCTGGTGACACAAACTGCCACCATGCGGATGGGGATCACCCGTTGAGAGGTCCCAGAAATCCCTTTCAGCCATTATGGCCACAATTGTGACCCAGCTATATACAGGGCCCTTGATATAAGCCAGGGTGGGGCTTCAAATAACGAAAAATTGCATCCTACAGGGTGACGACCTGAAGCATTACTTATCGCTGTGTTACCGAATAGATCTTACAGCTCTACAACATACAACAGTAGTTTGTTACATCCGTATGCTATAATAATATTTTCTTCTTTAATTCACAACAGTGAACACTTTCCTTGATGTAATATGAGATTCTTTTGTCTTGTTCTACTTGTCAGACGTGTCTGTGGTTTATGTTGCTCCACAGAAATCTGCTGTAAAAGCGAAATAATTATCAGCCTTTGGCAAAACGGTTTATTTCCCTTGGTATTTTGTTTTCGACGAAGTTACGTCGCCTGGAGGGTCGTTACTTCAGTGTGAACGTGTTTCTGCTTCTGGACGATGTTCTGAACGATGTCCTGAACGATAGCTAGCTGCATCCTATTGTAAGCATACAATACAGGAGTGCCGCCACTAGGAAATCATAGGGAATGGAGCTCCCTTATAAGGTTTCTAGAGAATGCGATGCGTGACCTCAGTGGGCTAAAGCGTTTATTTGCGCAATAATAGTAATTATTATTAACTATTGTTACTATATGACTGATCGTCATCTTTCTGCCTTTCAGACGATAATATTATATTCCGCTATAAACAGGCATGGACTTACATCCCATGGCAATGGCGAGTGTGACTAATAATATGTAGTATTATTATTACAGCTGGATTTGAAGAGTCTTAGGCCTTGTTTATACGTGCAGTAATTTTTGTGTCATTAACATGTGCCAAAAAGCAAAACAAATGTATTATATATTCGAAAAAACGTCAAGTATTTACATTTATGCTTTTAAAAAACGCATATACATGGTCCTAGGATCAGCGACGAGGACGGGGGGGGGGGGGGGGGCGGGAGAGGGGCGGGTTAGCAGGGCTCTTTACCCTCTATTGATACCCCTTGCTAATTTGCTAATGAGCGATGGTTGTATGCCAAAATTATAATTGTGTAATGGGGGGAAGGGGTGGGGGTTTAGCCACTGCCCTTACCCCAACCTTTCATAAATAAAAGTGTGGTGCTGAAAGTGTCAGAGACAACCAGCCTGTCTGAGCCAACTAGTTTGAGTCAATCAGCTTGCCTAAGTCAACCAAACTGTCTGAGCCGACCAGCTTGTCTGAGTCAACCAGACTGAACCAACCAGATTGTCTGAGTCAACCAGACTGTCTGAGCCAACCAGCCTGTCTGAACCAACCAGCTTGTCTAAACCAAACAGCTTGTCTTAGTCAACCAGCTTGTCTGAGCCAACCAGACAGTCTGAGCCAACCAGACTGTCTGAGCCAACCAGCTTGTCTTAGTCAACCAGCTAGTCTCAGTCGACCAGCTTTTTTGAGCAAACCAGACTGTCTGAGCCAACAAGACAGTCCGAGCCAACCAGACTGTCTGAGCCAACCACTGTTTTTAAGTCAAGCTGCCAGTCTGAGTCAACGAGCCTATCTGAGCCAGCCAGCTTATCTGATCCAAGCAGATTCCGGCGTCCCTGGGGACAAATACAATGGGCTGAACATGTCGCCAGCTTACTCCGAGATTTGAGGTGCAGCACAGGTGTAGTTGGGAGTCGCCGTGGCCGAGCGGCTAGACGCTCGCCGCGGATCGGAAGGTCGTGGGTTCGCTCCCTGGCGGAGACGGACTTTTCTTCAAAAATGACCTTGGCTCCCAGGTCGACCCAGCCTTGAGTGGGTACCGGGTGCAATCCCGGGAAGTAGAGGCAGCCGGCGTGATGCTGACCACATCACCCATCTTGTGCCGTTGGTCAATAAAAATATAGGTCTAGCCCTATATGCCCTATACGCCTAAAGGCGTGGAAAGGGTCCTTTACTTTACTTACAGGTGTAGTTAGCATAATTTATTCGAACTGCACGGGGTAAGCAAATGAACCTTCCCTATCGCGCAGTGGTTATAGATCTATGTGCCTGTCGGTCCGAGGATTCAGGGAAATGGCGTCCTATCATGGAATTAAAATCTAGCTAACTGGGAAGGCTAACATACTTAACAAATGCCAGTAGAAGTCGGATGTGTGGGCCGAAAAGCACAAATATCGCAGCCATGCTGTAAACGAACAAATCGCAATTACATCTTTAGACGAGCGCAGAAGAAGATTATATCTTCCACTCATTTGTGTAGAGCCATTAAAAGATGTGTTCTGCTACTCTGTTTCCAAGTTATCTGTCTGTCTGACTAATGTTAAGTTACCTTGCATCTACGTTTAAATTAATATGAGCAATTGTGTTTCGTGTACGGAAAAAGCGGTGGCACTTCAACAGGTGCGAATGTGTGAGCAAATGAGAAACGTTCAACTCCACCCCACAATAAGCAATTATTACCAGGTGACACAAAGTGTCACCATCTGGATGAGAATCCACCAGGCGCAAGACTCAGAAACCCGGTTCAACCGTTAGCTTATATTAGGGCCTCGGGTATGGTGCGGAGGTAGAGAGGAAGTAATTAGTTTAGCACAACCAGGACGGCACAATGAGAGATTAACACCTGGTGACACAAAGTGCTACCATTTGGATAAGATTCCCGCTGGCGCAAGACCCAGAAACCTTGTTCAACCGGTAGATTAGATTGAGGGAGCCCCGACAACAGGTGGAGGTTTAAAATAAAATTGCCTGCCATATTAGGATGGAGCAACGTTAATAGAGGTAAAGATTCTTGCCTGCTTGCTTAGTCGGATCAGTCAAGCTCACCCGGTACCTAGGGAGCTAGTCTTTCATAGACAGCTATGGTTTTAATTATGACTCCTTGTCGTGCTGTTATTTCTTTGCGTACTCATTAGTGTTGGTGGTTCCAGCCTCCCACGTCTGTCGAGTTGAGTCTACTATATGCTGAGTGTAGGTAGAGGTAGCGACGGGAGGGTACTACTGGGGTCTTTAATCACAGGAGCAACTGCAACGGAAGTTTGGCTAACAGCTCTTCTAAGTCCGTCCGGCATAACTCGAAATACCAATTTGGGAAATATCTAAAGATTGGGTAATGTATTCTTTTTTGGGGGGTGAGGGGTGGGGTGGGGTTTGGGGGGGTGGGCGGAGAAAACCCACCTAAGGTCATTGAATGATGGGGTTGGTGTGTGACGTCCGGCAAATATATTCAACTGATCAGCAAATGAACGTTAATAACTCATTCTCGCTCTTTCCCTGTTGTTCATTTGCTACTTTATAAGATTACAGAAATCGTAGTAAGTGTAATGAGAAATTTTCTTTGCAGACAAAATGCTGCTTCCAAAGGCACAAACCGGTTGTTGTTATTGTTGTTGTTGTTTGTTGTTTTTTTTTTTTTTTTTTTTTTTTTTTTTTTTTTTTTTTTTAATTTTAATTGCACATTTATTAATTTAATTAAAAATATCCTGTATTTGTTCGTTACATTTTCTTTCCTTTATCACGTATATTTCTTTCTATTTGTGCTTCTATATTTCTACTCAAACATTCTGTTTTTTTCCTGATTCAGCAGCGCATTTCCTGTCTGGCATCTCCCTATTACCCCTGTCCGGCCTCTCCCTATTTCCCCTGTCTGGCATCTCCCTATTACCCCTGTCCGGCCTCTCCCTTTTACCCCTGTCCTTTCTTAAAATGCGAAAGCTCTTAAGTTTCCCAAGATTTTAACCGCAAGTTTGACAAACTGTCGACTCGGTCAAGCCTGGTCTAATGGCATTGTCAGAACTCCTCTGTTCCGAGTGTCTGAAGCACTCACCCTAATGCCCATGCATAAACGTCTCTGGGTCCGTCTCTCCTTCTACTGTATTTGGCCTTACTAGAAAATATATTTCCTAATGTTCGTCAGAAAATTGGTATATACAAATTAATACTTTCTTATACAGCCATCTACCTATTGATGAAGAAAGTTTGTTGTGTTCGTCTACTTCTTGACTTTGGTCTTTCTCTAGAACATGCATTTTTACCTGAAGCTCTGTTTTACAGATCTATTCTTTTGCAGACTATTCGGTTCCTCACTTTTCAGGCAGATGCTCTTCGACTTCCAAAGAAATACAACTAATTATTCGCTTTGTATCCCAATATTTTGATTTCATATTTTATATTAGTCCATTTATTTAGTTTCAAAATATTAATTCATTCAAAAAATGTTGCAAATTAATTGACTGTAGTTCATCAGTCATCAGTTCTCGTTATGCCTTGTGGCACATGAGGCTTCAGAAAGGACTGTCCATGCTTTCCTGTCCTGTGCAATCTTCAGTGCAGTTTGCCATGTCAAAGATTCAGGTCACTTTCCATCGTTCGTCTCCATGTTGTTTTTGGGCGCCCCTGTTTTCTCTTTCCCTCTGGTGTCCATGTAAGAGCTGTTTTGGCGGGTATATCAGGCTTCATTCTCATAATGTGGCCAAGCCATTTCCATCTTCTTTTGGTTATCATACTGTCTAAAGTTTCTTGGTTTGTGACTTGGAGTAGTTTAGTGTTTGAGATTGTATCTGGCCAGGAAATTGTAGTAATTCTACGTAGACATGTGTGGTGGAAGGTGGACAGCTTGTGTGCATCCTTTTTGGTCATTCTCCAGCATTCCGCTCCATAAAGAAGAACTGGCAAAATGATGCTCTTGTAGAGTCGGAGTTTCGTTCCTCTGCAGTAATTGTTGGATTTCCAGATTTGCCTCATCCTTCCAAAAGCAGCTCTAGCTTTGTTCAGACGTGACTGTATGTCCTCTTCGGTCCCTCCCGGCAGGGGCACCACGCTGCCAAGATATGTAAAATTTTCTATATTTTCAAAGAGTTTGGTTATTTATGGTCACTGGTTGTTGGTTTGGACTGCTTGTCATGATCTTAGTTTTCTTTGTATTTATTCTCAGTCCTACCATTTCTGCTGTGCTGTTTAGTCTGTTACTCTTTTCTTGTACATGTTCATCTGATAGGAGTGCTATATCATCTGCGCAATCAAGGTCCTCAAGCATGGTGAATGGAGTCCATCGTATGCCTCTCAATGTCCTGTCTACTGTGTTCTTTAGTATCCAATCAATCACAAGGTTGAAGAGGAGAGATGACATAACACTTCCCTGTCTTACACCTGTCTTAACTGGGAAAGATGTATTGTAATTTTTTAATACTGCATGAAAAGTCTTTATAGAAAAGAGCAATTATGTTGACTATTTTTTCTGGAATTCCATAATGTCGTAAAATTTCCCATAGACTGTCTCTATGGACGCTGTCAAAAGCTATCTCAAAGTCCACAAAATTTATATATATATTTATCTGCCATTCATTGCATTGTTCTAAAATGTTACGTATGGCGAAGATGTGTTCAGTTGTTCCTCTGCCCTTTCTGCATCCTGCTTGTTCTACTCGTAGGCATTTATCTACTCCTTCTTCAAGCCGGATTACGATGATTTTACAAAATATTTTGCTTGGTCCTGAGAGTAGAGTAATTCCCCTCCAATTATTGCAGTCTGTTAAGTCTCCTTTTTGGGGGATTTGGGTTATTGTTCCTTCAGTCCAGTCATCAGGCAACACCTCTTTTTCCAAAATATCCTTGAACAATAGTTCTAGAATGCTAGCAGTTGTGTTAGGATATACTTTGAGAAGTTCTGCTGGCAGTTCGTTTTTGCCTGGTGTTTTGTTGTTCTTTAAAGTGTGAATAGCTTTAAGGATTTCTTATTTGCTTGGTGGTTCAGTAATAATGTCAATGTCCTGAGAGGCTGGTCTGGGGGATTTTCAGGAACAGGTCTGTTCAAGAGGTCGGAAAAGTGTTTAGTCTACTGCATGTCTTGTTTTTGTTCTGTGGTGAGCAGTCTGCTTTTGTTATCTCTGACTGGTATGCTGTGATAATTGTAGATCATGTGCTTTAGCATCATTTTCTGCTGTTTCTGCTAGATTTTCCATAAATCTTCGTTTGTCAGCTCTGGCACTTTTCTTTGTCATTTCATTTAGTTCGCTATATTCTAACATTAGTTTGTCTTTCTGACGTTTTGATTTAGTGTGATTTATGAGGCTCTTTATTCTTTTTTGCTTGGCAATATAGTCCATGGTTTGACTGCTTATCCATTCTTTGTGGTGTTGTTTCCTAGTTCCTGATATGTTGTTGCTAGTTGATTTTATGTTTCTTTGATCTAGTTCCATCTGTATTGAATGCTGATTGCAGTTTGAGTGCCTGGGTCACTTGATAGGGTTTGAATTCTATTCTTGAGCTCTACTATAAATTGAGCGGCAATGTCTTTTTCTCTTTAAAAGGGTAACAGTTGTAGCGTGCTGTCTGTGTCTTTAACTTGCGTGTGAACTTTTTTGAGTCTAAGTCATAGTAAAGCAACTACAAGGTGATGATCGCTTCCTGTAGTTCAATATGTGAATAAATCTACTTGTTAACAATTGTTACCACCTACCGGCCACGGCAGCCTCACAAAAACGGGAATTCCCGTTTCAGCTGTATGGCCTCTTATCTGGAGCTGACCGTGGCTAGACCTATATTTTAAAGACTAAATGGCACTGGCTAAGTGATGTGGTCAACATCACACCGGCTACCTTTACTTCTTAGGACTTTTATCTGGTTCCCATTTTATGCCAAACCTACCTGAGAGTCTTCCATTTGTGAAAGACATATGTGACTGGATGCGGATTTGAACCCTCGACTTTCTACCCTGCAGGCAAGCATCTAGCTGCTACACCATTGCGGCTCCCAAGGCAAGGTAAAACCACGCCAGGATCAAGACCAGCCTTACAGAAATTAAAATCAGTTTATGCAATGCATTAGAAAGCGCACACAGAATTACGTTTCATCCCATACAACCTACCCCACCCACTACACACACAAACACACACACCGATTAAGTAAAACTGAAGTCTTTACACTCTGTCATCAGTTTTTTCAATGTACAGGATATATTCTAAGGATGTATACAAATGCAAGCCTTTGCCTTGGTTTACTACCAGTTGGACAGCCCACCTTACCAGGAAGTCTCTCGCCCACACGATGACCGGTGGTGGGTGGACGAATAAGCAATAATCTTCTTTGGGAAGAGCTCCATTAACAACAAAGACATGGAATATGTGATACACTTCCTGCTCTGTGCTCATGCGCGCGCACACTCATGAATGTCTGTACATATGTATTAAGTGAAGTAAATAAACCTTTCACCGCACAGAGGAATCACGTATATGGGACGTTACATACGTGTGTATAGACCAATCACAGACAGATAGACACACAAACAGACGGAAGAAGACACTGACAAATGGACGCATAAACGGATAACAAAAAATCAGACAGAGAGATGTAGACAGACACAGACTTTATGAAAGACAAAAATAGTTCTAACGTTTTCGTATGCAACTTTTAATAGCAAAGCAATCTATATGTTGTCTTCTATTTCGCTTTAATGTACAAATTAATTCACAAAAACCCAACTGCTATGATATTAACATCTGACGTGTGTTTCGTAACATATGTTTATTATTTAAATCCATGGCATTCATTTGCTTAGAAAATTGTCCACAATCTAATATACATTTTTCTCCATGGCTAATGCTTGAATGATCATTATGTAGCCCAAAGTGTCTTATTTCAAAATTGCTGACGGTATATTTCTGAAATGAAATCATTGGCTGAAGTCAGAAGTTAACATTGTGTTGCACTTATTGACTCTAATATATATAGATATATTGTAGTATTATTATTTGTTGATTCGACTGTATCCTTGTAGCTGATATAATTGGCCTCTTTGTTTATCCTCTTGCAGATATTGACAACATTATGTTTATGTTTGCCTGAAATGCTAGAGAAAGATTATCAGAATACTATAGACCAAGAAGGGGGGTCTGCTAGCGGGGGAGGAGGGTGTAGAGACATTGAAAAAGATCCTAACTTCAAGGAAAATTGGTTCGTAATACAGTTGGGTCAATGCGCAGAGAAAGCAGCCATCAAAACAAATAGTATTTGAGGAAAGCCATCTTATTTTAAGAGAACTCATACTGCAACACTGCAGCTGTAGCTAGACTAACTTTCAATCAATAAAACTAAACAGGCTCCAGTGGACCAAGAGGTGAGAAAAAGAGGCTGGCGTTGGGTAGGACACAGGAGAAGAGCATAACTAGAATGTCTTTGCATTGGAACCCACAGGGGCATAGGAATACAGGAAAGCCAGAATCACACGGAGAAGTGAGCTGGAGAATGAAGTTAGAAAGATGGGGAGGACATGGGGAGAGTTCCATGCACTGGCGAAGGATAGAACGAGTTGGCGTGAGTTGGTTGAGGGCCTATGCTCTATTGGGGAATAGAAAGGAGGAAGAAGAAGCAGAAGCAGAAGCAAAATAAGGAGAGAAGAAAGAAAGAAAGAAAGAAAGAAAGAAAGAAAGAAAGAAAGAAAGAAAGAAAGAAAGAAATAAAGAAAGAAAGAAAGAAAGAAAGAAAGAAAGAAAGAAAGAAAGAAAGAAAGAAAGAAAGAAAGAAAGAAAGAAAGAAAGAAAGAAAGAAAGAAAGAAAGAAAGAAAGAAAGAGGGAGGGAGGGAGGGAGGGAGGGAGGGAGGAAGGAAGGAAGGAAGGAAGGAAGGAAGGAAGGAAGGAAGGAAGGAAGGAAGGAAGGAAGGAAGGCAGGAAGGCAGGCAGGCAGGCAGGCAGGCAGGCAGGCAGGCAGGCAGGCAGGCAGGCAGGCAGGCAGGCAGGGAGGGAGGGAGGGAGGGAGGGAGGGAGGGAGGGAGGGAGGGAAGGAAGGAAGGAAGGAAGGAAGGAAGGAAGGAAGGAAGGAAGGAAGGAAGGAAGGAAGGAAGGAAGGAAGGGAGGGAGGGAGGGAGGGAGGGAGGGAGGGAGGGAGGGAGGGAGGGAGGGAGGGAGGGAGGGAGGGAGGGAGGGAGGGAGGGAGGGAGGGAGGGAGGGAGGGAGGGAGGGAGGGAGGGAGGGAGGGAGGGAGGAAGGAAGAAGGAAGGAAGGAAGGAAGGAAGGAAGGAGAAGGAAGGAAGGAAGGAAGGAAGGAAGGAAGGAAGGAAGGAAGGAAGGAAGGAAGGAAGGAAGGAAGGAAGGAAGGAAGGAAGGAAGGAAGGAAGGAAGGAAGGAAGGAAGGAAGGAAGGAAGGAAGGAAGGAAGGAAGGAAGGAAGGAAGGAAGGAAGGAAGGAAGGAAGGAAGGAAGGAAGGAAGGAAGGAAGGAAGGAAGGAAGAAGAAGAAGAATATCCAATAATTTGTGTAAATACTTTATACAGGAGACATGGAAGACCGGAGAAGGGATACACTGGCGAAGGCTGAACTAATTTCGTTACTCGTAATTATATGTGTGTGTGTATTTTGTTTCCTTTTTTTTTTTTAGAAAACTGCGTTGTTCGATGTGCACATGCGTGTTGAATTGTACTAACAAAATTGTTGTTAGTATGTAGAGACTGTGTGTTAAAGATATAAACATGTGTAGAGTGTGGGTTGAAGATACACATGTGTGATGAGTGTGTGAGGAAGATATAAATACGTGCAGTGTATGTTGAAGATATAAATATGAAATTCGTTCTAGAAACATAATATTCATAATATTCGGATGTGCAGATGTTGTGTTGAAAATATGCAAACGACGTCGGGTGTATTAAAAACAAATGTCTGACTATGCAGTCGGTGTGGTGAAGATATTCACATGACATGTTGGAAAACTAATATGTTTGTTTATTCGACGGATGAACACACGCGTGTAAGCCATAAGTGCCCCGTTCTACTTCTAATTCAAGCCTAAGTCTGAAGGGTCGCAGCGAAGTGCACGAACTCCGTTGCACCGGAGAGGATCTTTAAATTCTTTAGGTAGATTTTTAACTCCAAATTTTTTGCTCGGGCAGCGCCGTTAGGCTACTCTTTTCAATTGTCAACTGCCAGTGGATTTTTTACGTGCGCAAGAATACACACGGGCATCCGATCCTTCTACCCAGAGAGCAGGGATATTTACAAAGAATCCAGGGGGAAAAATTCCAGCCTTCACCGGGGCTTGAACCCAAAATCTCCAGCACTCGATGCGGACACCACACGTCGAGACCACACAGCCCCCATTGGATTTTTCAGGGTGAACCCAGAAGGACAAACACCTTACAAAATATAGAGTCGCATACATAATCAAAAAACAATTTTCATTTTATAAATGTGAATTTTATCTGAGTTTTACCGCTGTTCATCTTTGCTGTCAGAAAAATCTCAGATCCATTTCGATATCTGAGGCCCAGCTATCTCACAATGAATAATCGCAGCTCTGTAGAAATAAGAAAACTTGAACAAATACAAATCAATTGTTACCGCTAAAATCTGGTATTAATATCCGTGGAAATGGGCTAGTGAAAAATGTTATGTTATGTGAAAGATGCGCTCTTTGGTTGTTGTTGTTTTTTTTTTTGTTTTTTTTCCGTGTGATTAATATCTTCTTCTTTTTTCTCGTCCTCTACTTCTTCTCCTCCTCCTCTTCATTCTCATCTTCCCTATTCTTGGCGTTCACCCGCTGTAAACTCCAACAAGTTCTTGTTGTTCGCCACTTCTGGACTTCGGATGTGTTCCAGAAGTTTGGCTTACTTGCATGCAGACTATTGGTTTATCACTGCTCAAGCAGATGCCCTCTGGCTTCAGAGAAAAATTCTCCAGTCGCCATTTATGGCATGCTTGTTAGACAGACAGTGGGTCTATTACAGAAACCAACACTGGAATAGTGAATATATTTCTCTGCTGAATAACTATTGCTGGCAAACGGTTATAATAGGCTTTTTATTGTAAAGGCTACACTGCTTGCTCCACCTTCTTATTCTTTATTTATTTATTGTTTGGGTACTTGGACCTCTACATTAGTGTTGTTATTACAAGCAGTAGGTATCTTTGATGTCTATAATGTTCCTCGACATCGACTAATCGGTATCCGTCGCGTACGCGCGCGCACACACACGCACATACACACATCCGCAGGCACATACCCACACCTAGAGATATAAAAGACCCATTTCATACGATTCGGAAAATGGTTGGGGATATGGCCAACATTACGCCAGCAGCCTTTACTTCTCAGGTCATCGCCAGGTGTCCATTTAAGGCTGTGGCCACCTAGTAGCCATGGTCAGTTTTGAAACAAAATGAATCAGTCTCGATTCTGATTCAAACCCAAATCTGTCGGAGCGGTCGCAATCAAGCGTCTAGCTATTACGCTACTGTAGCTCCCTACCAAACATTATATATATATATATAAACAATGAAACCTGAAGTTAGAAACTGGAACATTCTGTGATCCCTGGAAAAATCTGTGGAAAGAGAGACAGAGGAAGCCACCGTGAGAGGATTTTCATCAGCCTTTTGTAAAGTCATGAAGGGGTATCTGCACATGAACTGATAGATTTTCTTGAAGTTGAAGATAACAAACAAGCTAGTATTACGCTTTAGGCCCACGGGGCATTCAGTTTCTTTGTCCAGAAACGAGGGAAAGACAGTAAGAACGGGCAAATGGTTTTGGGATGTGAGGAAAATGTAGTTGGTGGTAATGTAGCTGCAGGGAAAGGGGGGGGGGGGGGCAAAGTGCTGCTTGCAAAGGACATTCACAAGCAAATGCTTCCTGTTTATGCTGACAAATGTATATCGCGTAAGGCGGTGTGCATAGCTAGGTTAAACGATTATCTTAAGGGCGCTCTAAAATTGTTGAAGATTCTGATCTCTTCGCCCTATTGAGATTGTAACAGATGCATCGTTGCAGCGGGCGGAGGAGATGATAAGAGGTGACAAGCGAGTAATGGTTGACTCTGTAGCAGCTGCAATAGGGTGCTCACATGGTTCAGCATTCAATATAATGCACGATTGATTGAAATTCAAGAAATTTGCTCCTGGTGGGTACCCAGACAATTGACGTGCGAACACAAAATGAACTGATGAGGCCTGTCCTTGCAGCATCTCTGTCAATGCGCAGAAGAAGGATAAGACATGCTGGACAGGATTATTAGTAGGTGAGGACGAATCATGGGTGCATCAATACTAGCCTGAATGAAAGCGTGCTTCGGTGCAATGGAAACCTTCTTCTTCGCCTTGTGTTCAAAAGTTTCAAGATTATGTCATCTGCAGAGACAGTGTTTTGGGGGTGTCAAGGATAACTTTTAACCAGTTTCAAAAAACAAAAACAAAAGGTGACAATGACGATTTATACTATAAAGCTATATCGATGATTCATGGCGTAATTCGAAGAAAACGATAAGGCTTGCTGACTGGAGGTGTACTGCTCCTTTATGACTATGCCAGACCACATTCGGCTCGCTAAGAAGAAAATTAACCATCTAGGATGGGAACTTCTGGAACATCCACCTAACAGCCACAACTTAGCCCTTAGCAATTTCTACGTTTTTGGTTAACAGAAAACTCACTTTGGCGGAAGATATGTCACGAATTATGCAGGTCAATGTGATGTGAAAATGTGGGTTAAAAAAAAACCATACACACACACAGTTCTGTGCAGAAGGTTTGGGAGGACTGATAAAACGATGTGACAAGCTCATCAATGTTAGTGGAAATTATGTTGAAAATAAAAGGGACAGTGTATGTGTAAAGATAAGTTGTTTAATGACTCTTTTTTAAACAACCATTTGTGACTTGCTCATTGACTTAACATCGTATTTGAAGACAAAGTGACACTCAGCTATTGACGCAGTCAACATCACAAGCCTTCATTTATCTCCCAACACATTTCCAGGTGCCCATATTGGGCTTATTCGTTTCTTTATAAAGCAGGAGTCAAGTGTCAACAATTTTTGAAAGTGCAGCAACACTTCACAAGTAAGATAATCATGTCCTCTAATTGGCATTTTGCATCAGAAGGTTACAATATGTTATTAAAACATAAGACAAGTATAACTACAGCGTGGTTGCATTAAAACACACATGATCAAATGAATAAAGACAGACCAAAATCACTATGAGGTTCATACTCCTCCAATTACAGAGCAGAGGCAGAAGCACTTTTGGCGGCATGTTCTTTCCTGAATGGACAACAGCACAGCAAATATAGCATACTGGTCTTTTTGACTGATGCTATGTCAGTTCTACAAGCAATTGTTAACTCAAAAGACACTCAGTTTGTAGACTTGACGCAACAGCTGATTTATTTATGATATGGATTGCACGATAGCTTTCATAAAGGCTACCGGCCTCCTGATATAAGTTTTCCGACTGAAGGATCGACGAAGAAGAAGAAGAGGAAGAACCATGAGAAGGGTACTAGAGAGCGAAGTCAAGAAGACGAAAAAGACACAGGATGAGCTGCATACGACCGAAATAGTTACGACTGCATTGGTCAAAAGCCCATTTTTCACTGGGGGATAAAGAGCAGAGAAAGAAATCGCTATTTTGTTGATTTAAGAAAAGCAGATATTTAGTTTAAAAGTTAGTCACATCTTTATTCGTTTCTGAATGTGACATCTTGACATTGATTGCGATTTGGTGCGAAGAATCCAGGTGCTCGAAAGCTAATGGCATGTAACGTCAACTTGTTGCACGTCTACAGCTGGGTACAGTGGCGGGG
>CAJHNH020005399.1:0-21900 GCA_905116865.2 Candidula unifasciata
CCTTGACGAGTATAACTCTAGATGTGAAAATTGGACAAAACTTGATGCTCGTAGAGTGAACAGGAAAAAATATATGTATAAAAGTGTAAAACTAATGTTACGGAAGAATTGTTTCCTAACACTTGTTTGTGTCCTACCACTAAACAGTGAGTCCCCCAGACAATTATTTTACACATTAATAGTACACGCTAGATGCAGAGTACGGTGTAACTGGATGTCTTGATTTTGCATTTTTGTACAATCTGGGGCAACAATTGAGATAACATAAAAAATGACTCGCAAGTGACCAATTTTGTCAGAATTTATGCCTTTCGCGTTTTGGCCAAAATCATATTTTCCAAAAAGTTGCCCATTTAGTCTCCCAGACAATTATTTTACACATGAATAGACACGCTAGATGCAGAGTTGGTAAACTGAATGTCTGATTTGGCATTTTGGTACAATCTGGGGGCAACAATTGAGATAACATAAAAATGACCACAAGTGACATTTTTCCAGAATTTATGCCTTTCGCGTTTGGCCAAAATCATATTTTCAAAAAAGTTGCCAATTTAGTCTCAGTCTATCATTTCACACTTGACGAGATACTCTAGATTAGAAATTGGACACTTTGGAGCTCGCTGGTGGTAGAAAAATAGATAAGATAAAAGTGAAAAACAAATTTTACGAACAAATGTTCCTAACAACTTGTTTATGTCCTACCACTAAACAGTGAGTCCCAGACAATTATTTTACACATGAATAGACACGCTAGATGCAGTGCAGGTAAACTGGATGTCTGATTTGACATTTTAGTACAATCTGGGGGCAACAATTGAGATAACATAAAAATGACCACAAGTGACATTTTTCCAGAATTTATGCCTTTCGCGTTTGGCCAAAATCATATTTTCCAAAAAGTTGCCAATTTAGTCTCAGTCTATCATTTCACACTTGACGAGATACTCTAGATGATAAATTGGACACTTTGGAGCTCATAGGTGACAGAAAAATAGATAAGATAAAAGTGAAAAAACAAATTTTACGAAGAAATGTTCCTAACAACTTGTTTGTGTCCTACCACTAAACAGTGAGTCCCAGACAATTATTTTACACATGAATAGACACGCTAGATGCAGTGCAGGTAAACTGGATGTCTGATTTGACATTTTAGTACAATCTGGGGGCAACAATTGAGATAACATAAAAATGACCACAAGTGACATTTTTCCAGAATTTATGCCTTTCGCGTTTGGCCAAAATCATATTTTCCAAAAAGTTGCCAATTTAGTCTCAGTCTATCATTTCACACTTGACGAGATACTCTAGATTAGAAATTGGACACTTTGGAGCTCGCTGGTGGCAGAAAAATAGATAAGATAAAAGTGAAAAACAAATTTTACGAAGAAATGTTCCTAACAACTTGTTTGTGTCCTACCACTAAACAGTGAGTCCCAGACAATTATTTTACACATGTATAGACACGCTAGATGCAGAGTAGTTAAACTGGATGTCTGATTTGGCATTTTGGTACAATCTGGGGGGCAACAATTGAGATAACATAAAAATGACCACAAGTGACAATTTTGCAGAAATTTATGCCTTTCGCGTTTTGGCCAAAATAATATTTGCAAAAAAGTTGCCAATTTAGTCTCAGTCTATCATTTCACACTTGACGAGATACTCTAGATGAGAAATTGGACACTTTGGAGCTCATAGGTGACAGAAAAATAGATAAGATAAAAGTGAAAAACATATGTGACGAAGAAATGTTCCTAACAACTTGTTTGTGTCCTACCACTAAACAGTGAGTCCCAGACAATTATTTTTACACATGAATAGACACGCTAGATGCAGAGTAGTTAAACTGAATGTCTGATTTGGCATTTTGGTACAATCTGGGGGCAACAATTGAGATAACATAAAAATGACCACAAGTGACATTTTTGCAGAATTTATGCCTTTCGCGTTTGGCCAAAATCATATTTTTGCAAAAAAGTTGCCAATTTAGTCTCAGTCTATCATTTCACACTTGACGAGATACTCTAGATGAGAAATTGGACACTTTGGAGCTCATAGGTGACAGAAAAATAGATAAGATAATAAAAGTGAAAAAACAAATTTTACGAAGAAATGTTCCTAACAACTTGTTTGTGTCCTACCACTAAACAGTGAGTCCCAGACAATTATTTTACACATGAATAGACACGCTAGATGCAGAGTAGTTAAACTGGATGTCTGATTTGGCATTTTTGTACAATCTGGGGGCAACAATTGAGATAACATAAAAATGACCACAAGTGACAATTTTCCAGAATTTATGCCTTCGCGTTTGGCCAAAATCATATTTTCAAAAAAGTTGCCAATTTAGTCTCAGTCTATCATTTCACACTTGACGAGATACTCTAGATGAGAAATTGGACACTTTGGAGCTCATAGGTGACAGAAAAATAGATAAGATAAAAGTGAAAAACAAATTTTACGAAGAAATGTTCCTAACAACTTGTTTGTGTCCTACCACTAAACAGTGAGTCCCAGACAATTATTTTACACATGAATAGACACGCTAGATGCAGAGTAGGTTAAACTGGATGTCTGATTTGGCATTTTTGTACAATCTGGGGGCAACAATTGAGATAACATAAAAATGACCACAAGTGACATTTTTTGCAGATTTATGCCTTTCGCGTTTGGCCAAAATCAATAATTTTGCAAAAAAGTTGCCAATTTAGTCTCAGTCTATCATTTCACACTTGACGAGATACTCTAGATGAGAAATTGGACACTTTGGAGCTCATTGGTGACAGAAAAATAGATAAGATAAAAGTGAAAAACAAATTTTACGAAGAAATGTTCCTAACAACTTGTTTGTGTCCTACCACTAAACAGTGAGTCCCAGACAATTATTTTACACATGAATAGACACGCTAGATGCAGAGTAGTTAAACTGGATGTCTGATTTGGCATTTTTGTACAATCTGGGGGCAACAATTGAGATAACATAAAAATGACCACAAGTGACAATTTTGCAGAATTTATGCCTTTCGCGTTTGGCCAAAATCATATTTTCCAAAAAGTTGCCAATTTAGTCTCAGTCTATCATTTCACACTTGACGAGATACTCTAGATGATAAATTGGACACTTTGGAGCTCATAGGTGACAGAAAAATAGATAAGATAAAAGTGAAAAAACAAATTTTACGAAGAAATGTTCCTAACAACTTGTTTGTGTCCTACCACTAAACGTGAGTCCCAGACAATTATTTTACACATGAATAGACACGCTAGATGCAGAGTAGGTAAACTGAATGTCTGATTTGGCATTTTGGTACAATCTGGGGGCAACAATTGAGATAACATAAAAATGACCACAAGTGACAATTTTGCAGAATTTATGCCTTTCGCGTTTGGCAAAATCATATTTCCAAAAAAGTTGCCAATTTAGTCTCAGTCTATCATTTCACACTTGACGAGATACTCTAGATGATAAATTGGACACTTTGGAGCTCATAGGTGACAGAAAAATAGATAAGATAAAAAGAAAAAAAAAAACAAATTTTACGAAGAAATGTTCCTAACAACTTGTTGTGTCCTACCACTAAACAGTGAGTCCAGACAATTATTTACACATGAATAGACACGCTAGATTTGAAGAGTAGTAAACTGGATGGCTGATTTGGCATTTTTGTACAATCTGGGGGCAACACTTTGAGATAAACATAAAAATGACCACAAGTGAATTTCTTTTCCAGAATTTATGCCTTACCCCGGCGGTTTGGCCAAAATCATGTTTTGCAAAAAAGTTGCCAATTTAGTCTCAGTCTATCATTCCCACACTTGACGAGATACTCTAGATGAGAAAACTGGACACTTTGGAGTCGTTGGTGACAGAAAAATAGATAAGCTTGTAAAGGTGAAAAAACAAATTTTACGAAGAAATGTTCCTAACAACTTGTTTGTGTCCCTCCCACTAAACAGTGAGTACCAGACATTATTTTACACATGAAATAGACACGCTAGATGCAGAGTAGTAAAACTGGATGTCTGATTTGGCATTTTGTACAATCTGGGGGCAAACAATTGAGATAACATAAAAAAAGACCACAAGTGACAATTTTGCAGAATTTATGCCCTTAGCGTTTGGCCAAAATCATATTTGCAAAAAAGTTGCCAATTTAGTCTCAGTCCTATCATTTCACACTTGACGAGATACTCTAGATGTGTAAATTGGACACTTTGGAGCTCTGTTGGTGACAGAAAAATAGATAAGATAAAAGTGAGAAAAACAAACTTTTACGAAGAAATGGTTCCTAAACAATTTGTTTGTGTCCTACCACTAAAACATTGAGTCCCAGACCAATTATTTTTTACACATGAATCATAGACCCACGCTAGATGCAGAGTAGGTAAAATGAATGTATGATTTGGCATTTTTTTGGTACAATCTGGGGGCAACAATGAGATAACATAAAAATGACCACAAGTGACAATTTTGCAGAATTTATGCCTTTCGCGTTTGGCCAAAATAATATTTTCAAAAAAAGTTGCCAATGTAGTCTCAAGTCTATCATTTCACACTTGACGAGATACTCCTAGATGAAAATTGGGGACACTTTGGAGCTCACAGGTGACAGAAAAATAGATAAGATAAAAGTGAAAAACAAATTTTACGAAGAAATTGTTCTTCTAAAAACTTGTTTGTGTCCTACCACTAAACATTGAGTCCCAGACAATTATTTTACACATGAATAGACACGCTAGATGCAGAGAGGTAAACTGAATGTCTGATTTGGCATTTTGGTACAATCTGGGGGCAACAATTGGAGATAACATAAAAATGACCACAAGTGACATTTTTGCAGAATTTATTGCCTTACGCGTTTGGCCAAAATCATATTTGCAAAAAAGTTGCCAATTTAGTCTCAGTCTATCATTTCACACTTTGACGAGATACTCTAGATGAGAAATTGGACACTTTTTTGGAGCTCATAGGTGACAGAAAAAATAGATAAGATAAAAGTGAAAAAACAAATTTTACGAAGAAATTGTTCCTAACAACTTGTTTGTGTCATACCACTAAACATTGAGTCCCAGACAATTATTTTACACATGAATAGACACGCTAGATGCAGAGTAGGTAAAACTGAATGTCTGATTTGGCATTTTTGTACAATCTGGGGGCAACAATTGAGATAACATAAAAATGACCACAAGTGACAATTTTTCCAGAATTTATGCCTTACGCGTTTGGCCAAAATAATATTTGCCAAAAAAGTTGCCAATTTAGTCTCAGTCTATCATTTCACACTTGACGAGATACTCTAGATGAGAAATTGGACACTTTGGAGCTCATAGGTGACAGAAAAATAGATAAGATAAAAGTGTGAAAAACAAATTTTACGAAGAAATGTTCCTAAAACTTGTTTGTGTCCTACCACTAAACAGTGAGTCCCCCAGACAATTATTTTACACATGAATAGACACGCTAGATGCAGAGTAGTTAAACTGGATGTCTGATTTGGCATTTTGTACAATCTGGGGGCAACAATTGAGATAACATAAAAATGACCACAAGTGACAATTTTGCAGAATTTATGCCTTTCGCGTTTGGCCAAAATCATATTTTGCAAAAAAAAAAGTTGCCAATTTAGTCTCAGTCTATCATTTCACCACTTGACGAGATACTCTAGATGATAAATTGGACACTTTGGAGCTCGTTGGTGACAGAAAAAATAGATAAGATAAAAGTGAAAAACAAATTTACGAAGAATTGTTCCTAACAACTTGTTTGTGTCCTACCACTAAACATTGAGTCCCAGACAATTATTTTACACATGAATAGACACGCTAGATGCAGAGTAGGTAAAACTGAATGTCTGATTTGGCATTTTGGTTACAATCTGGGGGCAACAATTGAGATAACATAAAAAATGACCACAAGTGACATTTTTGCAGAATTTATGCCTTACGCGTTTGGCCAAAATAATATTTGCCAAAAAAGTTGCCCAATTTAGTCTCAGTCTATCATTTCACACTTGACGAGATACTCTAGATGATAAAATTGGACACTTTGGAGCTCATAGGTGACAGAAAAATAGATAAGATAAAAGTGAAAAAACAAATTTACGAAGAAATGTTCCTAAAAACTTGTTTGTGTCCTACCACTAAACAGTGAGTCCCAGACAATTATTTTACACATGAATAGACACGCTAGATGCAGAGTAGTTAAACTGGATGTCTGATTTGGCATTTTGGTACAATCTGGGGGCAACAATTGAGGATAACATAAAAATGACCACAAGTGACATTTTTCCAGAATTTATGCCTTTCGCGTTGGCCAAAATCATATTTTCCAAAAAGTTGCCAATTTAGTCTCAGTCTATCATTTCACACTTGACGAGATACTCTAGATGAGAAATTGGACACTTGGAGCTCATAGGTGACAGAAAAATAGATAAGATAAAAGTGAAAAAACAAATTTTACGAAGAAATGTTCCTAACAACTCGTTTGTGTCCTACCACTAAACAGTGAGTCCCAGACAATTATTTTACACATGAATAGACACGCTAGATGCAGAGTAGTTAAACTGAATGTCTGATTTTGCATTTTGGTACAATCTGGGGGCAACAATTGAGATAACATAAAAATGACCACAAGTGACAATTTTGCAGAATTTATGCCTTACGCGTTTGGCCAAAATAATATTTGCAAAAAAGTTGCCAATTTAGTCTCAGTCTATCATTTCACACTTGACGAGATACTCTAGATGATAAATTGGACACTTTGGAGCTCATATGTGACAGAAAAATAGATAAGATAAAAGTGAAAAACAAATTTTACGAAGAAATGTTCCTAACAACTTGTTTGTGTCCTACCACTAAACAGTGAGTCCCAGACAATTATTTTACACATGAATAGACACGCTAGATGAAGAGTAGGTAAACTGAATGTCTGATTTGGCATTTTGGTACAATCTGGGGGCAACAATTGAGATAACATAAAAATGACCACAAGTGACATTTTTTCCAGAATTTATGCCTTTCGCGTTTAGACAAAATCATATTTTCAAAAAAGTTGCCAATTTAGTCTCAGTCTATCATTTCACACTTGACGAGATACTCTAGATGAGAAATTAGACACTTTGGAGCTCCTAGGTGACAGAAAAATAGATAAGATAAAAGTGAAAAACAAATTTTACGAAGAAATGTTCTTAAAAATTTGTTTGTGTCCTACCACTAAACATTGAGTCCCAGACAATTATTTTACACATGAATAGACACGCTAGATGCAGAGTAGGCAACTGGATGTCTGAATTGACATTTTGGTACAATCTGGGGGCAACAATTGGGATAACATAAAAATGACCACAAGTGACATTTTTCTAGAATTTATGCCTTTCGCGTTTCTCCAAAATCATATTTTCCAAAAAGTTGCCAATTTAGTCTCAGTCTATCATTTCACACTTGACGAGATACTCTAGATGAGAAACTGGACACTTTGTAGCTCATAGGTGACAGAAAAATAGATAAGATAAAAGTGAAAAACAAATTTTACCAAGAAATGTTCCTAAAAACATGTTTGTGTCCTACCACTAAACAGTGTGTCCCAGACAATTATTTTACACATGAATAGACACGCTAGATGCAGAGTAGTTAAACTGAATGTCTGATTTAGCATTTTGGTACAATCTGGGGGCAACAATTGAGATAACATAAAAATGACCACAAGTGACAATTTTGCAGAATTTATGCCTTACGTGTTTGGCCAAAATAATATTTGCAAAAAAGTTGCCAATTTAGTCTCAGTCTATCATTTCACACTTGACGAGATACTCTAGATGATAAATTGGACACTTTGGAGCTCATAGGTGACAGAAAAATAGATAAGATAAAAGTAAAAAACAAATTTTACGAAGAATTGTTCCTAACAACTTGTTTGTGTCCTACCACTAAACAGTGAGTCCCAGACAATTATTTTACATATGAATAGACACGCTAGATGAAGAGTAGGTAAACTGAATGTCTGATTTGGCATTTTGGTACAATCTGGGGGCAACAATTGGGATAACATAAAAATTACCACAAGTGACATTTTTCCAGAATTTATGACTTTCGCGTTTCTCCAAAATCATATTTTCCAAAAAGTTGCCAATTTAGTCTCAGTCTATCATTTCACACTTGACGAGATACTCTAGATGAGAAACTGGACACTTTGGAGCTCATAGGTGACAGAAAAATAGATAAGATAAAAGTGAAAAACAAATTTTACCAAGAAATGTTCCTAAAAACTTGTTTGTGTCCTACCACTAAACAGTGTGTCCCAGACAATTATTTTACACATGAATAGACACGCTAGATGCAGAGTAGTTAAACTGAATGTCTGATTTAGCATTTTGGTACAATCTGGGGGCAACAATTGAGATAACATAAAAATGACCACAAGTGACAATTTTGCAGAATTTATGCCTTACGTGTTTGGCCAAAATAATATTTGCAAAAAAGTTGCCAATTTAGTCTCAGTCTATCATTTCACACTTGACGAGATACTCTAGATGATAAATTGGACACTTTGGAGCTCATATGTGACAGAAAAATAGATAAGATAAAAGTAAAAAACAAATTTTACGAAGAATTGTTCCTAACAACTTGTTTGTGTGCTACCACTAAACAGTGAGTCCCAGACAATTATTTTACATATGAATTGACACGCTAGATGAAGAGTAGGTAAACTGAATGTCTGATTTGGCATTTTGGTACAATCTGGGGGCAACAATTGAGATAACATGAAAATCACCACAAGTGACATTTTCCCACAATTCATGCCTTTCGCGTTTAGACAAAATCATATTTTCCAAAAATTTACCAATATCGTCTCAGTCTATCATTTCATACTTGACGAGATACTCTATATGAGAAATTAGACACTTTGGAGCTCCTAGGTGACAGAAAAATAGATAAGATAAAAGTGAAAAACAAATTTTACGAAGAAATGTTCTTAAAAATTTGTTTGTGTCCTGCCACTAAACATTGTGTGGGTTCCGGGGCCATTATTTTACACAAAACAGAGACGCTAGACCCACTGCCTCCCCAACTGCATATCTGATTAAGAGTCGTACAATCTGGGGAGCTTCCTTTGGAGTAAAAGTGCATCTGCCGGTGAGGAATTTAGGAACGCGTTTGGCCAAAATGTATTCAAGAAGTTGAGATCTGTCTCAGTCTATGATGCACACGCTTGACACTCACTCTAGATGGAAATTGGACTTGGAGTTCAGTAGTGACAGAGCAACCAGATACCTAAAAGAGAAAAACAGCTTTTATGACTGAACTGACTGACAACTTGTTTGTGTCCTACCGCTAAACAGTGAGTCCCAGACAATTATTTTACACATGAATAGACACGCTACATGCAGAGTAGTTAAACTGGTTGTCTGATTTAACAATTTTGTACAATCTGGGGGCAACAATTGAGATAACATAAAAATGACCCCAAGTGACAATTTTGCAGAATTTATGCCTTTCGCGTTTGACCAAAATAATATATGCAAAATAGTTGCCAATTTAGTCTCAGTCTATCAATTCACACTTGTCGAGATACTCTAGATGAGAAATTGGACACTTTGGAGCTCGTTGGTGACAGAAAAATAGATAAGATAAAAGTGAAAAACAAATTTTACGAAGAAATGCTCATAATAACTTGTTTGTGTCCTACCACTAAACAGTGAGTCCCAGACAATTATTTTACATATGAATTGACACGCTAGATGAAGAGTAGGTAAACTGAATGTCTGATTTGGCATTTTGGTACAATCTGGGGGCAACAATTGAGATAACATAAAAATGACCACAAGTGACTTTTTTCCAGAATTTATGCCTTTCGCGTTTGGCCAAAATCATATTTTCCAAAAAGTTGCCAATTTAGTCTCAGTCTATCATTTCACACTTGACGAGATACTCTAGATGAGAAATTAGACACTTTGGAGCTCCTAGGTGACAGAAAAATAGATAAGATAAAAGTGAAAAACAAATTTTACGAAGAAATGTTCTTAAAAATTTGTTTGTGTCCTACCACTAAACATTGAGACCCAGACAATTATTTTACACATGAATAGACACGCTAGATGCAGAGTAGGCAACTGGATGTCTGAATTGACATTTTGGTACAATCTGGGGGCATCAATTGGGATAACATAAAAATGACCACAAGTGACATTTTTCTAGAATTTATGCCTTTCGCGTTTCTCCAAAATCATATTTTCCAAAAAGTTGCCAATTTAGTCTCAGTCTATCATTTTACACTTCACGAGATACTCTAGATGAGAAACTGGACACTTTGTAGCTCATAGGTGACAGAAAAATAGATAAGATAAAAGTGAAAAAACAAATTTTACGAAGAAATGTTCCTAACAACTTGTTTGTGTCCTACCACTAAACAGTGAGTCCCAGACAATTATTTTACACATGAATAGACACGCTAGATGCAGAGTAGTTAAACTGAATGTCTGATTTAGCATTTTGGTACAATCTGGGGGCAACAATTGAGATAACATAAAAATGACCACAAGTGACATTTTTCCAGAATTTATGCCTTTCGCGTTTGGCCAAAATAATATTTGCAAAAAAGTTGCCAATTTAGTCTCAGTCTATCATTTCACACTTGACGAGATACTCTAGATGATAAATTGGACACTTTGGAGCTCATATGTGACAGAAAAATAGATAAGATAAAAGTAAAAAAACAAATTTTACGAAGAATTGTTCCTAACAACTTGTTTGTGTCCTACCACTAAACAGTGAGTCCCAGACAATTATTTTTACACATGAAATAGACACGCTAGATGAAGAGTAGTTAAACTGAATGTCTGATTTGGCATTTTTGTACAATCTGGGGGCAACAATTGAGATAACATAAAAATGACCACAAGTGACATTTTTCCAGAATTTATGCCTTTCGCGTTTGGCCCAAAATCATATTTTCCAAAAAGTTGCCAATTTAGTCTCAGTCTATCATTTCACACTTGACGAGATACTCTAGATGAGAAATTGGACACTTTGGAGCTCCTAGGTGACAGAAAAATAGATAAGATAAAAGTGAAAAACAAATTTTACGAAGAAATGTTCATAAACAACTTGTTTGTGTCCTACCACTAAACAGTGAGTCCCAGACAATTATTTTACACATGAATAGACACGCTAGATGCAGAGTAGTTAAATGGATGATGTCTGATTTGGCATTTTTGTACAATCTGGGGGCAACAATTGAGATAACATAAAAAATGACCACAAGTGACAATTTTTGCAGAATTTATGCCTTTCGCGTTTTGGCCAAAATAATATTTGCAAAAAAGGTTCCAATTTAGTCTCAGTCTATCAATTCACACTTGACGAGATACTCTAGATGAGAAATTGGACACTTTGGAGCTCATAGGTGACAGAAAAATAGATAAGTAAAAGTGAAAAACAAATTTTACGAAGAAATGTTCCTAACAACTTGTTTGTGTCCTACCACTAAACAGTGAGTCCCAGACAATTATTTTACACATGAATAGACACGCTAGATGCAGAGTAGTTAAACTGGATGTCTGATTTGGCATTTTTGTACAATCTGGGGGCAACAATTGAGATAACATAAAAATGACCACAAGTGACAATTTTGCAGAATTTATGCCTTACGCGTTTGGCCAAAATAATATGTGCAAAATAGTTGCCAATTTAGTCTCAGTCTATCATTTCACACTTGACGAGATACTCTAGATGAGAAATTGGACACTTTGGAGCTCATAGGTGACAGAAAACTAGATAAGATAAAAGTGAAAAACAAATTTTACGAAGAAATGTTCCTAACAACTTGTTTGTGTCCTACCACTAAACAGCGAGTCCCAGACAATTATTTTACACATGAATAGACACGCTAGATGAAGAGTAGTTAAACTGGATGTCTGATTTGGCATTTTGGTACAATCTGGGTGGCAACAACAATTGAGGATAACATAAGTGAAATGACCACAAGTGACAATTTTGCAGAATTTATGCCTTTCGCGTTTGGCCAAAATCATATTTTGCAGAATAAAATAGTTAAAACTGGATGTTCTGATTTAACAATTTTTGTGCCAAATTTAGTCTCAGTCTATCATTTCAGTAACAGTTGACGAGATACTCTAGATGAGAAATTGAGAAACTTTGGAGATGGACTCTTTAGGTGACAGAAAAATAGATAAGATAAAAGTGAAAAACAAATTTTACGAAGAAATGTTCCTAACAACTTGTTTGTGTCCTACCACTAAACAGCGAGTCCCAGACAATTATTTTGCACATGAACAGACACGCTAGATGCAGAGTAGTTAAACTGGATGTCTGATTTGGCATTTTTGTACAATCTGGGGGCAACAATTGTGATAACATGAAAATGACCACAAGTGACAATTTTGCAGAATTTATGCCTTACGCGTTTGACCAAAATAATATTTTCAAAAAAAAAAAAAAAAAAGTTGGCCAATTTAGTCTCAGTCTATCATTTCACACTTGACGAGATACTCTAGATGAGAAATTTGACACTTTGGAGCTCATAGTGACAGAAAAATAGATAAGTAAAAGTGAAAAACAATTTTACGAAGAAATGTTGCTCCTAGCAAAAACTTGTTTGTGTCCTACCACTAAACAGTGAGTCCCAGACAATTATTTTACACATGAATAGACACGCTAGATGCAGAGTAGTTAAACTGGATGTCTGATTTAACAATTTTTGTACAATCTGGGGGCAACAATTGAGATAACATAAGAATGACCACAAGTGACAATTTTGCAGAATTTATGCACTCTGCGTTTGGCCAAAATCATTTGTGCAAAATAGTTGCCAATTTAGTCCTCAGTCCTATCATTTTCACATTTGACGAGATACTCTAGATGAGAAAATTGGAAACTTTGGAGCTCATAGGTGGACAGAAAAATAGATAAGATAAAAATGAAAAACAAATTTTACCAACGAAATGTTTCCTAACAACTTATTGTGTCCTACCACTAAACAGTGAGTCCCAGGCAATTATTTTGCACATGAATAGACACACTAGATGCAGACGTACTTAAACTGGATGTCTGATTTCACATTTTTGTACAATCTGGAGGGCAACAATTGAGATAACATAAAAATGACCACAAGTGACATTTTGCAGAAGTTATGCCTTGTCGCGTTGGCCAAGAATAATATTCGGCAACATAGTTTCCGAAATTTAGTCTCAGTCTATCATTTCACATTTGACGAGATACTCTAGATGAGAAATTGAAACTTTGGAGCTCGTAGGTGACAGAAAAAATAGATAAGATAGAAGTGAAAAACAAATTTTACGAAGGAAATGACTTTCTAACAACTTGTTTTTTCCCCGTGTCGGTCCTACCATTTGTGGGTAAAACAGAATCAGAGCCTCCCCAAAAGCATATCGTTAAGAGTCGACAATTGGGGGAGCTTCCTTTGAATGTCGTGAGTGCATCTAGCCGGTGATAGGACACGCAAGAGAATAGATCTGTAAAACTGTGACGCGACACTCAGTTCTGGCAGCGGACTGCAGATCATTAGTGGACGAGCACCAAACCTTCCGCAGAGATACAGCTGGTAACAATTTCTGACTGACAAGCTTGTCTGTGTCCTACCGCTAGAACAGTGAGTCCCAGACAATTATTTTACACATGAATAGACCCGCCTACATGCAGAGTAGTTGAAACTGGTTTTCTGATTTAAGCAATGTACAATCTGGGTGCAAACAAGTGACAAGTTTTGCAGAATTTATGCCTTTCGCGTTTGACCAAAATAATATGTGCAAAATAGTTGCCCATTTAGTCTCATGACAATTTTGCAGAATTTATGCCTTACGCGTTTGGCCAAAATCATATTTTCCAAAAAGTTGCCAATTTAGTCTCAGTCTATCATTTCACACTTGACGAGATACTCTAGATGAGAAAATTGGGACACTTTGGAGCTCGTTGGTGACAGAAAAATAGATAAGATAAAAGTGAAAAACAAATTTTACGAAGAAATGTTCCTAACAACTTGTTTGTGTCCTACCACTAAAAGTGAGTCCCAGACAATTATTTTACACATGAATAGACACGCTAGATGCAGAGTAGTTAAACTGGATGTCTGATTTGGCATTTTTTGTACAATCTGGGGGCAACAATTGAGATAACATAAAAATGACCACAAGTGACAATTTTGCAGAATTTATGCCTTACGCGTTTGGCCAAAATAATATTTTCCAAAAAGTTGCCAATTTAGTCTCAGTCTATCATTTCACACTTGACGAGATACTCTAGATGAGAAATTGGACACTTTGGAGCTCGTTGGTGACAGAAAAATAGATAAGATAAAAGTGAAAAACAAATTTTACGAAGAAAATTGTTCCTAACAACTTGTTTGTGTCCTACCACTAAACAGTGAGTCCCAGACAATTATTTTACACATGAATAGACACGCTAGATGCAGAGTAGTTAAACTGGATGTCTGATTTGGCATTTTTGTACAATCTGGGGGCAACAATTGAGATAACATAAAAATGACCACAAGTGACAATTTTGCAGAATTTATGCCTTTCGCGTTTGGCCAAAATAATATTTGCAAAAAAGTTGCCAATTTAGTCTCAGTCTATCATTTCACACTTGACGAGATACTCTAGATGAGAAATTGGACACTTTGGAGCTCGTTGGTGACAGAAAAATAGATAAGATAAAAGTGAAAAACAAATTTTACGAAGAAATGTTCCTAACAACTTGTTTGTGTCCTACCACTAAACAGTGAGTCCCAGACAATTATTTTACACATGAATAGACACGCTAGATGCAGAGTAGGTTAAACTGGATGTCTGATTTGGCATCTTTGTACAATCTGGGGGCAACAATTGAGATAACATAAAAATGACCACAAGTGACATTTTTGCAGAATGTATGCCTTTCGCGTTTGGCCAAAATCATATTTGCAAAAAAGTTGCCAATTTAGTCTCAGTCTATCATTTCACACTTGACGAGATACTCTAGATGAGAAATTGGACACTTTGGAGCTCGTTGGTGACAGAAAAATAGATAAGATAAAAGTGAAAAACAAATTTTACGAAGAAATGTTCCTAACAACTTGTTTGTGTCCTACCACTAAACAGTGAGTCCCAGACAATTATTTTACACATGAATAGACACGCTAGATGCAGAGTAGTTAAACTGGATGTCTGATTTGGCATTTTTGTACAATCTGGGGGCAACAATTGAGATAACATAAAAATGACCACAAGTGACAATTTTGCAGAATTTATGCCTTACGCGTTTGGCCAAAATAATATTTGCAAAAAAGTTGCCAATTTAGTCTCAGTCTATCATTTCACACTTGACGAGATACTCTAGATGAGAAATTGGACACTTTGGAGCTCATAGGTGACAGAAAAATAGATAAGATAAAAGTGAAAAACAAATTTTACGAAGAAATGTTCCTAACAACTTGTTTGTGTCCTACCACTAAACAGTGAGTCCCAGACAATTATTTTACACATGAATAGACACGCTAGATGCAGAGTAGTTAAACTGGATGTCTGATTTGGCATTTTTGTACAATCTGGGAGCAACAATTGAGATAACATAAAAATGACCACAGGTCACAATTTTGCAGAATTATGCCTTTCGCTTTTGGCCAAAATCATATTTTCCAAAAAGTTGCCAATTTAGTCTCAGTCTATCATTTCACACTTGACAAAATACTGTAGATGATAAACTGGACACTTTGGAGCTCGTTGGTGACAGAAAAATAGATAAGATAAAAGTGAATAACAAATTTTACGAAGAATTGTTTCTAACAACTTGTTTGTGTCCTACCACTAAACAGTGAGTCCCAGACAATTATTTTACACATGAATAGACACGCTAGATGCAGAGTAGGTTAAACTGAATGTCTGATTTGGCATTTTTGTACAATCTGGGGGGCAACAATTGAGATAACATAAAAATGACCACAAGTGACAATTTTGCAGAATTTATGCCTTTCGCGTTTGGCCAAAATCATATTTGCAAAAAAGTTGCCAATTTAGTCTCAGTCTATCATTTCACACTTGACGAGATACTCTAGATGAGAAATTGGACACTTTGGAGCTCATAGGTGACAGAAAAATAGATAAGATAAAAGTGAAAAAAACAAATTTTACGAAGAAATGTTCCTAACAACTTGTTTGTGTCCTACCACTAAACAGTGAGTCCCAGACAATTATTTTACACATGAATAGACACGCTAGATGCAGAGTAGTTAAACTGGATGTCTGATTTGGCATTTTGGTACAATCTGGGGGCAACAATTGAGATAACATAAAAATGACCACAAGTGACAATTTTTGCAGAATTTATGCCTTACGCGTTTGGCAAAAATAATATTTGCAAAAAAGTTGCCAATTTAGTCTCAGTCTATCATTTCACACTTGACGAGATACTCTAGATGAGAAATTGGACACTTTGGAGCTCATTGGTGACAGAAAAATAGATAAGATAAAAGTGAAAAACAAATTTTACGAAGAAATGTTCCTAACAACTTGTTTGTGTCCTACCACTAAACAGTGAGTCCCCAGACAATTATTTTACACATGAATAGACACGCTAGATGCAGAGTAGGTAAACTGGATGTCTGATTTTGGCATTTTTGTACAATCTGGGGGCAACAATTGAGATAACATAAAAATGACCACAAGTGACATTTTTGCAGAATTTATGCCTTACGCGTTTGGCCAAAATAATATTTTCCAAAAAGTTGCCAATTTAGTCTCAGTCTATCATTTCACACTTGACGAGATACTCTAGATGAGAAATTGGACACTTTGGAGCTCGTTGGTGACAGAAAAATAGATAAGATAAAAGTGAAAAACACATTTACGAAGAAATGTTCCTAACAACTTGTTTGTGTCCTACCACTAAACAGTGAGTCCCAGACAATTATTTTACACATGAATAGACACGCTAGATGCAGAGTAGGTAAACTGAATGTCTGATTTGGCATTTTGGTACAATCTGGGGGCAACAATTGAGATAACATAAAAATGACCACAAGTGACATTTTTCCAGAATTTATGCCTTTCGCGTTTGGCCAAAATAATATTTTCCAAAAAAGTTGCCAATTTAGTCTCAGTCTATCATTTCACACTTGACGAGATACTCTAGATGAGAAATTGGACACTTTGGAGCTCATAGGTGACAGAAAAATAGATAAGATAAAAGTGAAAAACAAATTTTACGAAGAAATGTTCCTAACAACTTGTTTGTGTCCTACCACTAAACAGTGAGTCCCAGACAATTATTTTACACATGAATAGACACGCTAGATGCAGAGTAGTTAAACTGGATGTCTGATTTGGCATTTTTGTACAATCTGGGGGCAACAATTGAGATAACATAAAAATGACCACAAGTGACAATTTTGCAGAATTTATGCCTACGCGTTTGGCCAAAATAATATTTTGCAAAAAGTTGCCAATTTAGTCTCAGTCTATCATTTTCACACTTGACGAGATACTCTAGATGAGAAATTGGACACTTTGGAGCTCGTTGGTGACAGAAAAATAGATAAGATAAAAGTGAAAAACTAATTTTACGAAGAAATGTTCCTAACAACTTGTTTGTGTCCTACCACTAAACATTGAGTCCCAGACAATTATTTTACACATGAATAGACACGCTAGATGCAGAGTAGGTAAACTGGATGTCTGATTTGGCATTTTTGTACAATCTGGGGGGGCAACAATTGAGATAACATAAAATGACCACAAGTGACATTTTGCAGAATTTATGCCTTACGCGTTTTTGGCCAAAATCATATTTTCCAAAAAGTTGCCAATTTAGTCTCAGTCTATCATTTCACACTTGACGAGAGATACTCTAGATGATAAATTGGACACTTTGGAGCTCGTTGGTGACAGAAAAATAGATAAGATAAAAGTGAAAAACAATTTTTACGAAGAATTGTTCCTAACAACTTGTTTGTGTCCTACTACCACTAAACATTGAGTCCCAGACAATTATTTTACACATGAATAGACACGCTAGATGCAGAGTAGGTAAACTGAATGTCTGATTTGGCATTTTGGTACAATCTGGGGGCAACAATTGAGATAACATAAAAATGACCACAAGTGACAATTTTTTCCAGAATTTATGCCTTTCGCGTTTGGCCAAAATAATATTTGCAAAAAAGTTGCCAATTTAGTCTCAGTCTATCATTTCACACTTGACGAGATACTCTAGATGAGAAATTGGACACTTTGGAGCTCATTGGTGACAGAAAAATAGATAAGATAAAAGTGAAAAACAAATTTTACGAAGAAATGTTCCTAACAACTTGTTTGTGTCCTACCACTAAACAGTGAGTCCCAGACAATTATTTTACACATGAATAGACACGCTAGATGCAGAGTAGTTAAACTGGATGTCTGATTTGGCATTTTTGTACAATCTGGGGGCAACAATTGAGATAACATAAAAATGACCACAAGTGACAATTTTTTGCAGAATTTATGCCTTACGCGTTTGGCCAAAATCATATTTTCCAAAAAGTTGCCAATTTAGTCTCAGTCTATCATTTCACACTTGACGAGATACTCTAGATGAGAAAAATTGGACACTTTGGAGCTCGTAGGTGACAGAAAAATAGATAAGATAAAAGTGAAAAAAAATTTTACGAAGAAATGTTCCTAACAACTTTGTTTGTGTCCTACCACTAAACATTGAGTCCCAGACAATTATTTTACACATGAATAGACACGCTAGATGCAGAGTAGTTAAACTGAATGTCTGATTTGGCATTTTGGTACAATCTGGGGGCAACAATTGAGATAACATAAAAATGACCACAAGTGACATTTTTCCAGAATTTATGCCTTTCGCGTTTGGCCAAAATCATATTTTTCCAAAAAAAGTTGCCAATTTAGTCTCAGTCTATCATTTCACACTTGACGAGATACTCTAGATGAGAAATTGGACACTTTGGAGCTCGTTGGTGACAGAAAAATAGATAAGATAAAAGTGAAAAACAAATTTTACGAAGAAAATGTTCCTAACAACTTGTTTGTGTCCTACCACTAAACATTGAGTCCCAGACAATTATTTTACACATGAATAGACACGCTAGATGCAGAGTAGGTAAAAACTGAATGTCTGATTTGGCATTTTGGTACAATCTGGGGGCAACAATTGAGATAACATAAAAATGACCACAAGTGACATTTTTGCAGAATTTATGCCTTTCGCGTTTGGCCAAAAATCATATTTGCAAAAAAGTTGCCAATTTAGTCTCAGTCTATCATTTCACACTTGACGAGATACTCTAGATGATAAATTGGACACTTTGGAGCTCGTTGGTGACAGAAAAATAGATAAGATAAAAAGTGAAAAAAAAAATTTTACGAAGAAATGTTCCTAACAACTTGTTTGTGTCCTACCACTAAACAGTGAGTCCCAGACAATTTTTTTTACACATGAATAGACACGCTAGATGCAGAGTAGTTAAACTGGATGTCTGATTTGGCATTTTTGTACAATCTGGGGGCAACAATTGAGATAACATAAAAATGACCACAAGTGACATTTTTCCAGAATTTATGCCTTACGCGTTTGGCTAAAATAATATTTTCCAAAAAGTTGCCAATTTAGTCTCAGTCTATCATTTCACACTTGACGAGATACTCTAGATGAGAAATTGGACACTTTGGAGCTCATTGGTGACAGAAAAATAGATAAGATAAAAGTGAAAAAACAAATTTTACGAAAGAATGTTCCTAACAACTTGTTTGTGTCCTACCACTAAACATTGAGTCCCAGACAATTATTTTACACATGAATAGACACGCTAGATGCAGAGTAGTTTAAACTGGATGTCTGATTTGGCATTTTTGTACAATCTGGGGGCAACAATTGAGATAACATAAAAATGACCACAAGTGACAATTTTGCAGAATTTATGCCTTTCGCGTTTGGCCAAAATAATATTTTGCAAAAAGTTGCCAATTTAGTCTCAGTCTATCATTTCACACTTGACGAGATACTCTAGATGAGAAATTGGACACTTTGGAGCTCATAGGGTGACAGAAAAATAGATAAGATAAAAGTGAAAAAACAAATTTTACGAAGAATGTTCCTAACAACTTGTTTGTGTCCTACCACTAAACAGTGAGTCCCAGACAATTATTTTTACACATGAATAGACACGCTAGATGCAGAGTAGGTAAACTGAATGTCTGATTTGGCATTTTGGTACAATCTGGGGGCAACAATTGAGATAACATAAAAATGACCACAAGTGACATTTTTGCAGAATTTATGCCTTTCGCGTTTGGCCAAAATCATATTTTCCAAAAAAGTTGCCAATTTAGTCTCAGTCTATCATTTCACACTTGACGAGATACTCTAGATGAGAAATTGGACACTTTGGAGCTCATAGGTGACAGAAAAATAGATAAGATAAAAGTGAAAAACAAATTTTACGAAGAATTGTTCCTAACAACTTGTTTTGTGTCCTACCGCTAAACATTGAGTCCCAGACAATTATTTTACACATGAATAGACACGCTAGATGCAGAGTAGGTATACTGAATGTCTGATTTGGCATTTTGGTACAATCTGGGGGCAACAATTGAGATAACATAAAAATGACCACTAGTGACAATTTTTGCAGAATTTATGCTTTCGCGTTTGGCCAAAATCATATTTTCCAAAAAGTTGCCAATTTAGTCTCAGTCTATCATTTCACACTTGACGAGATACTCTAGATGATAAATTGGACACTTTGGAGCTCGTTGGTGACAGAAAAATAGATAAGATAAAAGTGAAAAACAAAATTTTACGAAGAATTGTTCCTAACAACTTGTTTGTGTCCTACCACTAAACATTGAGTCCCAGACAATTATTTTACACATGAATAGACACGCTAGATGCAGAGTAGGTAAACTGAATGTCTGATTTGGCATTTTTGTACAATCTGGGGGCAACAATTGAGATAACATAAAAATGACCACAAGTGACATTTTTGCAGAATTTATGCCTTTCGCGTTTGGCCAAAATCATATTTTCCAAAAAGTTGCCAATTTAGTCTCAGTCTATCATTTCACACTTGACGAGATACTCTAGATGAGAAATTGGACACTTTGGAGCTCATAGGTGACAGAAAAATAGATAAGATAAAGTGAAAAAACAAATTTTTTACGAAGAAAATGTTCCTAACAACTTGTTTGTGTCCTAACCACTAAACATTGAGTCCCAGACAATTATTTTACACATGAATAGACACGCTAGATGCAGAGTAGTTAAACTGAATGTCTGATTTGGCATTTTTGGTACACTCTGGGGCAACAAATTGAGATAACATAAATTGACCAACGAGTGACATTTTTCCCAAAATTTATTCGCCTTTCGCGTTTGGCCCAAAAAATCATTATTTTTCCAAAAAGATTGCCAATTTAAGTCTCAGTCTATGCGATTTGGCATTTTTGGGACCTTGGGGGAACAAATTTGGGTAACTAAAAATACCCAAATGACATTTTGCAGAATTTATCTTAAAAGCGTTTAGCCAAAAACAAATTTTCCAAAAAATTCTAATTTTTTCTCAGTCTATCATTTCACCCTTACGAGAGCCTCCAGATGAAATTGGCATTTGGGGGGCTCTTGGGGACAGAAAAATAGTAAGAAAAAGTGACAAACAATTTTAAAGAAAATTGTTCCCAACACTTTTTGTTCCTACCCCAAAAAATTGGTCCCAGACAATTTTTTTTAAAACTGAATGACGCGCTAGATCAAAGTAGGGAACTGAAAAGTCTGATTTGGCATTTTGGTACACTCTGGGGCACAAATTTAGATCATAAAAAATTACCACAATAATTTTCGCAAATTTATGCTTTCGCGTTTGGCCAAAACATATTTTTAAAAATT
>CAJHNH020005400.1:0-21855 GCA_905116865.2 Candidula unifasciata
ATCTGAAAAAACCGATAAAAATTAAAAGTAAGTTAAGAAAAAACAAAAGCCAAAATGGACAAAAAACCAAATTTTCCCGCCATATTTTAACCCGGGTAAACATTGGGGAAAAAAGGGAAGTGTTTTTTTTTGAATAAAAAGAGAGAAACTTTTGGGGTTTGGGCAGTTTCCCCCTTCGCCGTCCCCCTTAACGACGTTCCCAATACCGAAAAAACGAATATAACTGGTAAACTGCAGAATTAAATATAAATTTGAGGAAGGATGGTAGAAAACAAATAGTTTTTTTGGGCCCTTTATTTTCGCATCATCTGGTCACTGAGTCGCCCCTGCGTAGAAACCTCATGGGGGAAGGCTCACCTGGACAACCCCTAGATTAAAACGGTGGAACGCCCCGCCAGACAGGGGAGAGCTATGCCCTCTGCCCTGTGAAAGAGAAAGACAACAAACTAACTAACTACTAACAAAACTAACAAACAAACTAATAACTAACTAACTAACTAACTAACTAACTGACTAACTGACTAACTAACTAACTAACTAACTAACTAACTAACTCCGGACACGTCCAAAGCTGCTCATATCCCCCCTTCAACCTACACATCAGTGTCGTCCGCTTAATAATGCCAGTCCTTTGCTGTTTAACAAGACTTCTTGTGCGTCCGGTGTGCCTCTCATGCTTGGTTGGGACGATGTTTCAGTTCTCCTAGCCTTAACAGCGTTAGGGCACTCTGCTCTCACATTCCTCGGAAACATACGTAAGTAGGTAGGTATGTAGATGGGAAGATATGATTCGCCATAAGAGAAGCTCCTTGTCTTTTATGACTCAGATTCGAATCAGAATTGTAAAGCAAGATTCTTGTTGTGTTGACTTGATCACAAGTAGTCTGATCAAGGAGGTAATGACAGTGACCAAAGCGATAACATGGCTGGAGACAAGAAAGGACCTTCTCTGGCGCATGCGTTTTCTGTGACTATACAATGAGTATTCTCAGAAAGAAAGAGATAAGTTTAGTCCGAAGACAGTGGCTGGAGTCTCTGAAGTGGTCAGTGGTAACGCATGTCAGTTTAAGATGTGTGCCGCGGTATATCTGATAATCTGGTAGTCTTAGTTTCAGTTTCAAAGCGAACGGCTCACCCCATAGTTGCTCCGCTCCTGTGCCAACGAAAAATACACAGCATGTTTATGTCAGTCCCTTATGGAGAGATTGACAGACTGCTGTAGCAGCATATGTACTAGCATATACACGCATTAATGCATACGGTAGCCATACGAAGTGCTAACACAAACAGTCCGACATATGAAATGTAGTTCATCATGAATGCTAGCAAAAGTCATCAACATATCAGCAGTTGCACACGCGATCAATTTTAATCACATAATGGCACCACTAATATTGCGACAACAGGCATCGCACCATTGTATGAATCTGCAATTCATAACCACGTTGGTCACAGCAGAAAAACATTCCACATGAAATGCGCAGCTCACAGTGTCACGCCATGCACTTAGCCTCCTTGGCTATGGACCTAGCTAATATTAGGATGTTTGCGAGACACCAAGTGATGACTCTGAATCTGCAGCCATCATCAGACTGCACGAACCTGCATGTTAAAAGTGGTGTGGCCAGAGAAGAGAACTCTGCAGGAAGCTGAAGAAGAAGAAGAAACCAACACAGCGCTGGTCTCGTGAGTCGCTAAACGCTGCGGGATTTACCGAGAAGCAGCAGCAGTAGTAGGAGAAGGATACAAACACAGTTAAGGAGAAGGATTGGAGTAAGAGCGACAAGTGCCAGAAATATGGGGGGGGGGGAACCTATTGGTCCACGTATTTAACTCGGCCAGGTAACATATGCCTCTAATGGTACATCCCTAACATTCCTAAAGAGCATTTTAAACGGGTTCATCATTTAACAAGTGTTACATGCTAATGAGATCTTGATACCCAGCCCTTACTAACCCGAGTGGATCAGTCACAGTTACGATGGTTTGGACATGTGTGCAGAATGGGAGAAAATCGGCCACCATGGCAAGCATGGGAGGCTAAGAACCAGGGAACCAGACTCCCGGGACGACCCAGGGTGCGCTGGGAAGACAACATCCGACAGTCCCTGACTGACAGAGGACTGGAATGGAACAAAGCCAGAAAGAAAACTGCTGATAGAGACGTCTGGCGATCTCTCTGGCAAACCTCTACACCCCAAAGTAGAAGAGGAGCGACTAAGTAAAGTACATGCTAATGAAGGTTTTTTGACCGAAACGTTGAATACATTTGAACACAAAATGCCCTCGTATAGGTGACTAATTATATTCTGTGTGTTTTTTTTTTTAATTTATTTTTTTATTTTTCGTGTCATCGTAAAGAAAGAAAGCGAGAAAGAATGAAAGATGAAATCAAACAAACAACAGTCATTCATTTGTAATTACTGCGGAATTTGCCCGATCAGATTTCTCATTACGGCATCACTCAGAACGTAAATACCTAGTTTAGACATCGGCCACGAAATGGAGAACGCAGATTTAAGAACAATAGAATTGTTCTATCTAAGTTCGGAATGTTCTATGAAGATTTAAGCAGCCTGGAGTTGTAGGGCTCACACTCTATCTTCTTCACAGCGAGATGTCAATGTTTTGATTTGTCGCCGTAAAAACGATTGATAATCTCTGGAAATAGATGTTGGTCTTTCCAGCGGCATTGTTTCGGTAATCTTCGGCCTTCGACGTGTGTTTGAGTTCCAGCCACGAGCTAGGAGAGTTTGATAGATGGTATTAAAATGGATCAAGAAGGGAAGTGTCAATGGATTCAGAATTGTTCTTTGAGGGATGGACAGGCAAGAACTGAGCCCAGTGTGTAATTGGTGGAGGAATAAGATAGGAGAGATTATTCGTCACCACCTCCTGTGTTTTATCTGTATTTGAGTCATAACTTCGCTATTTCTTTCATGTTTGATATATATATATATATATATATATATATATATATATATATATATATATATATATATATATATATATATATATATATATGGCCTGTTTTAGAGTGAATATCTTCTTCTGATTCTTCTTCTTCTTTCGTTCGCCTCAAATAAGTTGTCTATATCAGCAATTTTGTCTCTTGTATAAATTTCACTGTCGTTGTTAGTTCATTCAGTGGCTTATAGAGTTTACGTTCCACTGTTGTTCTTTCTGGCCAAAAGGTTTGCCTTTATGTGTCAAATTCGGTACAGTCCTGGAGTATATGCTCTGCTGTCTGGGGCACCTTTCCACAGGTGCACATGGCTGATACGCCTATCTTGAATTTTGTGTACATGTGGTTACGTAATCGGTTGTGCCCTGTTCTGAGGCGAAGGATAATGACTTGTTCTGTGGGTTCCGGGGCAATGTTATAGGGAAAACAAGAATCGATCCATTGCCTACCCAAAAGTATGTCGTAAGAGTCGACTAATTGGGAGTTCCTTCGAAGTCGGAGTGCATCTGCCTGAGAGGCAAGGAACCAACAGTCTGCTTATAAATGAGTCAGATCTGTAAAACGGATGCACACGCATCACTCAGATTCAGGAACAGGACTGCTGTCCAGAAGTGGATGAACAACCAGAACTTTCCGACAGAGTTTACAGCTGTTGAACGCGAAGAAGAAAAAGAATAGTGAAGATCGATTTCGTCTCTTCTCTGCGGGGATCTTTTCTTTAGTGACTTTGCATTTGTTTCTTTCTCCTTCTCACCAGCCCCCTTCTCTTCTTCTTTTCTCTTCATCACCATCTCCTCTACATTGCCTATACCCATGCCGCCGCGAAAGTCAGGTTTAACCAACTTCGCTAGAGAGCCGAGCACTACTACTACTACTACTACTACTACTACTACTACTACTACTTTTACTACTACTACGAATACTACTACTACTTTTACTACTACTACTTCTACTACTACTACCACCACCGCCGCCACTACTGCCTCTGCTGCAGCTGCTGTTGCTGCCATTACTTCTGCTAATGCCAGTACTGATTCTACCCACTTCCCATTCTTTCACAACCGCCTTCTCCCTTTTCTCCTCCGACGCCCCCCTCCCCACCCCACCCTTCATGACTTCAACTCTTCATATAACAAAACAAACAGCAGCAACCAACAAATACTGTTAATTACCATTGTAAAACACATAGACGCACACACAGACGCACACACACAAAACATATTGAAAGGCACAATGGTTGTTGAACTATTTATTAACACAATATTTTCTTTTTTTTTTTAACTGTGCCATACGGCCTTAACAAAAGTTCTCCAAGTCTTCCAGTGCTATGCCACAGACTTCAGCTCACCGCATCTTTTTAACTCACACCCCAGCTCCCTTTGCGCGCGCGCATGTGTGTGTGTGTGTGTATGTGTGTGTGTGTGTGTGTGTATGTGTTATATACTGCTATCACAACTATCTTCATCATACGACCGCTGCTGCTACTAACACAACTATCTTTATAAAACCACCGCCACTGCTACTACCACAACTATCTTTGTCACACCACAACTACCACAACTATCTCCATCACACCCCAACTACCACAACTATCTTCTTCACACAACCACTACCATATCTATCTTCACCACACCACCACTACTACAACTATCTCCATCACACCACAACTGCCACAACTATCTTCATCATACCACCACTACTACAACTATCTTCACCACACCACCACTACTACAACTATCTTCACCACACCACCACTACTACAACTATCTTCACCACACCACCACTACTATAACTATCTTCACCACACCACCACTACTACAACTATCTTCACCACACCACCACTACTACAACTATCTTCATCACACCACCAATACTACAACTATCTTCATCACACCACCAATACTACAACTATCTCCATCACACCACCACTACTACAACTATCTCCATCACACCACCACTACTACAACTATCTTCACCACACCACCACTACTACAACTATCTTCACCACACCACCACTACTACAACTATCTCCATCACACCACCACTACTACAACTATCTCCACCACACCACCACTACTACAACTATCTCCATCACACCACCACTACTACAACTATCTTCACCACACCACCACTACTACAACTATCTTCACCACACCACCACTACTACAACTATCTCCATCACACCACCGCTACTACAACTATCTCCATCACACCACCACTACTACAACTATCTCCATCACACCACCACTACTACAACTATCTTCACCACACCACCACTACTACAACTATCTTCACCACACCACCACTACTACAACTATCTTCACCACACCACCACTACTACAACTATCTTCATCACACCACCAATACTACAACTATCTTCACCACACCACCACTACTACAACTATCTTCATCACACCACCAATACTACAACTATCTTCATCACACCACCAATACTACAACTATCTCCATCACACCACCACTACTACAACTATCTTCACCACACCACCACTACTACAACTATCTCCATCACACCACCACTACTACAACTATCTCCATCACACCACCGCTACTACAACTATCTTCACCACTACTACCACAACTATCTTCATCACACTACCACAACTATCTTCATCACACTACCACAACTATCTTCATCACACCACTAGCTTTACCACAACTATTTTCATCACACCACCACCAGCAGTACCACAACTATCTTTATTACACCACCACCACTACTACCACAACTATCTTCATCACAATACCACCACTACAACCACAACTATCTTCATCACAATACCACCACTACTACGACAACTATATTTATCACACCACCACCAGCAGTACCACAACTATCTTTATTACACCACCACCACTACAACCACAACTATCTTCATCACACCACCACCACTACTACCACAACTATCTTCATCACACCACCACCACTACAACCACAACTATCTTCATCACACCACCACCACTACAACCACAACTATCTTCATCACACCACCACCACTACAACCACAACTATCTTCATCACACCACCACCACTACTACCACAACTATCTTCATCACACTACCACCAGCACTACCACAACTATCTTCATCACACCACCACCACTACTACCACAACTATCTTCATCACACCACCACCACTACTACCACAACTATCTTCATCACACTACCACCAGCACTACCACAACTATCTTCATCACACCACCACCACTACTACAACTATATTTATCACACCACCACCACTACTACCACAACTATCTTCATCACACTACCACCACCACAACCACAACTATCTTCATCACACCACCACCACTACTACAACTATATTTATCACACCACCACCACCACTACTACAACTATATTTATCACACCACCACCAGCACTACCACAACTATCTTCCCCGCACCGCCACGACTGCTACAATTTTCATAATGCCATAGTCTCTTCAAGTAAGCACCGCTCACACTGTGAACATATCCGCTTACATTACAATTGTTGCGCCCCCTGACCCGAACCCTCTGACAGTCAAAGTATAGTAGACACGAACTACCCGCTTCCCCTCCATCAACGTTTCCACGATCATCATCTTGCTGTTACGACACAGTTAAGACTCCAGACATCCGTTTTAATGTTACTTGGAATGATAGACTTTTTGAATAAAACCAGCTGTCCATCTCTTTGTTTTAAGCGAATTAACAAGCAGATAGACGCCACTAAAAGCCTTATTTCTTCTTGTATAAATTGTGGATGATTCATCGATCGAGGGGACTTTAGAATTCATCATTTCTTTCAATTCGACTCAAGAATCGCCTGTGTAAAAACACCCTTCATTCTATTTTTTTTTTGCGGTCGTTGAACGGCTTCCGTCGAGGCGGGCTCCTTTGGTTTTGTAAGCCCCTCCTCCTTACACTGAGAATCGCCCCCTACCATGCAGATCCCGGTTTGGGGTCCTATTGTGAAACCCCACTCGCCTGGATTCTCTCCATTTTAACAAGCGGGTAATACTTCGTGGAGTGGTCGCGAAAGAAGGGCCCCATAAGAAGGCTCCAAAAGATTTATCGATTATACTGTGGTGTTTTTTCCCCCCACTCTTCTTTTAAAAGTATTCATTCTTATAGTAACCATTATCTCACTACACATTTGTTCACTGTACTTTGTTGTGAGTTGCGGTTCACTATACTTTCTTCTTGTTACAAACTATTTTTACTTATTCCGCTGTACTTTTATTTGTCGTCGCTTGTAAAAGTAATAATTCTTATTATCGGTTACCTAACTTTACAAAACTTTGTTTAAATTTACGATCATTGATCGTGTATATATATATATGTATGTATTTATATTCCTTTATCATGTTTATAAGTTTTTTGTTTTGTTTTGATATCCCGATTGCGGTATTGAGTTTCTTCTTGAAGGACTTATACGAGAAACTTGTGAGTTGTGTTCGCGTCTCCGTACCGGCGTTTTTGTGTGAGCTTCTCTCAATCGTGGATTTTCCAGTCACAACAGTGGATTGTTAACTTTAGTCGGTCGACTCAAAACCTTCATGGACTCGTCTCCGTGTAACTACCATCATAACGGATAAACAATGTTAACGCGTTTCGTTTCAGTGCTACTTTAAGAACTTTTTATTTGCGTGCTAAATATTCTAGTTAATTGTTAGGAAGTCACAACCGCGTCCGCACGCGTTATTACTTTAGTCATTACCTTATTAGTTCCGCATAATTTTAAAGTAACAATTTGTGATTCTAAGTACAAGGATTTAATCGTCTGTTATCTACAAAGACAGTTTTTTTCTGTGAAAGATTAGAATTTCCTCGGCTAGAGATTAGATTTTCTCGGCATATCTAGACTTCGGGTTAGCAATTTATAACATCCAAGTTTGATCATTTATTCGTACAACTTTATCTACTACGTGATAAACGGATCACATCTATTTTAAGTTACAGATTAGACTTTATTCATGTTAACATAAGATAGCGTAGATGTCATAAAACTAGGATAACTTTTTAGAATCTATTCATAGGTGATAAATTGACATCTGCTTTATAGTCAGAGCTTTATGTATCCCCTCTGAGCTGGAACTAGAGTGTCAAACATGCGTAATCTTTAAGTTTAGGAATGTGTCAGTATGATAATCGTAATCTTTCATAATTAATACTTACATTGGGAAGTATTACACAACCAAAACGAAATCATAGGCATAAATCTTCTTCTTCTTTGGGTTTATCAGTGTAAACTCTGAAAGTTCTGGTTGTTCATCCACTTCTGGACTGCAGTCCTGCTCCAGAACCTGAGTGTTGCGTGTCCATCAGTTTTACAGATCTGACTCATTTCTATGAAGACTGCTGGTTCCTTGCCTCTCAGGCAGATGCAATCTGACTTCGAAGGAAATTCCCAATTAGTTGACTCCTACGACATGCTTTTGGGTAGGCAGTGGGTCTATTCTTTTTATTCCTATATAATAGGGCCCCGTAACCCACAGGGGGATATGCGCATGCATATACTGTCTTGCAATACACACACAAATACGGCAATTTAAATGTAACCAAGCTGGGTTCAATTCATTCTTCTTTGCGTTCACCGGACTTCCGGTCAAAATGGACGCGTTCACCAGAAGTAAACCCCTGCTGGAAGTTCTCCTTGCTCTGAACTTGTTCAAGAATCTAAATTTTTCTTACACATCCATTTTACAGATCTGACTTATTTGTATGCAAACTGTCGGTTTTTTTCGTTTGTGCTTCTCAGGCAGATGTTCTCCGACTTTGAATGAAATCCCTTAATAGTCGTCTCTTAGGACATGCTTGTTGGGGAGGAAGTGGGTATATTTTGATTTTCCGTATATTTGCGCATCGGAACTCCTACGGGGAGAGGAGAGTTGAACAGGATATCGTTTATTTTACCTTCCGGAGCTCCATTTTCGGGGAGGGGGGGGGGTGTGGGAAGAATAGACGACACCCCTTAAGTATGTCGTAAGAGGCCGCTTATTATGGTTTGTTTTTGTCGAAGTCGGAGTGCATCTGCATGAGAGGCGAGAAACCAAATCTGCATACAGAAAATCCAGATCTGCAAAACGCTTGTGCACGCAAAACTCAAGTAGGTAAAGAATATGACACGCGTCGGCGTGGACGAACCACCAGAAATTTCCACCAACGTTTACAGCCCAGTGATTGCCAAGAATAAGAAATTTGTTGAACATCTTTACGGAGTTTAAAGTCTACCCACAGTTTTTCAGGATCCTCGCAGGTGCTACGGACGTTTGTGCAGTGCGCTAAGATTCTTGACACTCAGGCTGGAGTTAGAAGTAGAATGGAGTACGTATAGGTTATTACCCTTGTGCAATGATGTTGATCCCGTGTTAAAACCTTAAACCTTTTCATTACTGACGGCCCGCGAAAGCATATGTAGTAGCCCACGGAATAATACCAGTTGTTTTGTATTAATGATTTGTCTAAGCTGGAGATCGAACCTCTGGCCCGCGACGACCCCGCTTTCGAAATTGTAGACCCTAATTGCACTTCGTTGAATAGCTCTGCCCAAGGTGCTTCTCTCATCAAACGATCATCTTTGCGTTCTCTTTGACGCCCTAGTTTTGTCAATCATCTGTTTTCTCTCTCAGTGCCTCTTTAGTGTGTGGGTCTGTAGAGAATGTTATATTCCTGTTGTGCCACTGTAGTGACAAGGGCAGGTTCTTTTTTAATATCCCACCCCAGATGACGTCACATGACGGCTTAACCTGTTAGAAGGTGGTAAGATTGGGTTTCCTGGGTTTTTGAAGCTTTTACCCCCAAAACATATAGAACTGGATCTAACTGATAGCATAGCATTGGTAGGGATATGGGTGGAATCTATCCCAGCGCCTTTCGCCTCTCTCAGCAACGTCCGTCTCGGCGTTTCTCTTAGACGTCCTTTTTACTCAGTCCATTTATTTCCCATTGAAGTGCCTGTTTGGTAATTGTCTGTTTGCTTCTTCTCAGGGTGGGATCATTATATCGGCATCATCTTTGACTTTTATTTGTTTATACCAACTGTTGTTCTCTGTTATCTTTGTCTTATATCTGTTTATACCAGCTGTTGTTCTCCGTCATCTTTGTCTTATATCTGTTTATACCAACTGTTGTTCTCTGTTATCTTTGTCTTATATCTGTTTATACTAACTGTTGTTCTCCATTATCTTTGTCTAATATCTGTTTATACCAGCTGTTGTTCTCCATTATCTTTGTTTTATATCTGTTTATACCAACTGTTGTTTTCCATTATCTTTGTCTTATAACTGTTTATACCAACTGTTGTTCTCTGTTATCTTTGTCTTATATCTGTTTATACCAACTGTTGTTCTCCATTATCTTTGTCTAATATCTGTTTATACCAACTGTTGTTCTCTATTATCTTTGTCTTATAACTGTTTATACCAACTGTTGTTCTCCATTATCTTTGTCTTATATCTGTTTATACCAACTGTTGTTCTCCATTATCTTTGTCTTATAACTGTTTATACCAACTGTTGTTCTCCATAATCTTTGTCTTATAACTGTTTATACCAACTGTTGTTCTCCATAATCTTTGTCTTATATCTGTTTATACCAACTGTTGTTCTCCATTATCTTTGTTTTATATCTGAATATACCAACTGTTGTTCTACATCATCTTTAACTTATATCTGTTTAAACCAACTGTTGTTCTGACATTTCTAATTTCTTCTCAAATTAATCATGTTAAATATTGTTTAGATTTTTTCCTACTGTCCATGTTATTAAATCTAATCTCTGTCTTCTTCCAAACATCATTCATATGTTGTCTTCAGAATATCTCCCTTGGCCAATACAACTGTTCCCGTAGCTTTCGTTTTTGTAGCCAGAAAATCCGCTCTTTCATTCCCTCGCAGTGTTGACAAACTGATGCACGGTATCCATTCTTGCCACATTAGTCCATTTTGAACCTTCGGCAATGCCGATTGAAAATTAGACATAATACCTTTGGTAACTTTGTTCTCTGCTTCCACTTCAGAGCTGCAGTGATTGCCTCCACCTCCATTCTGGTGCTAAATGTTTTATATGACATGTTAATTAGGTAACATTTCGTCTTTCTTAGGGCAGTTCCCTATTCACACAAGTGGCGTTTCGTACAAATGAAGGTAGACACATTTGACTTGATCAGTCGACTTCCAACGGTCGATTTGATCAACATCACACCCTCCGGCTTTACTAATTACCTATGTTCGGCTAGGTTGACATAGACCCGAAAGTCGTTATTCTGGCTCAGTGCGAATAAATATTATTATTCGCGTTCACCTGCTTGTAAGAAATCGCGGAAAGTTTTGATTGTTCGCCCGCTTCTGGACTTGTTCCAGAACTTGAGTGTTGCGTGTTCATCTGTTCTACAAATCTGGCCTTTTGTATGCAGACTTTTGGTTCCTCATTGCTCAGGTAGATGCACTCAGAGATTTCGAGGAAACACCCATGATTAGTCGAATTTTACATGTTTACTAAAGGACAGTGGGTCTATGCACCCCCCCCCCACCCTTCCACCCCCCCCCACCCTTCCACCCCCCCCCATCCACCCACCCTCAGTCGAAGCCCGGAACCAAAGGTGCTTTCGCATCCTTTAAAGCAATGGTTCTCAACCTTTCTAATGCGGCGACACTGCTCATGTTGTGACGACCCTTAGGCTCTCTTTCTTCTTCGCGTTCACCAGCTATAAACTCCAGCGGAAAGTTCTGGTTGTTCGTCCACATCTGGACTGCAGTCCGGTTCCAGAACCCGAGTGTTGCATGTGCATCCGTTTGACAGATTTGACTTATTTATATGCAGACTGTTGGTTCCTTACCCCTCAGGCAGATGCACTCCGACTTCGAAGGAAGCTCCCCAATTAGTCGACTATTACGACATGCTTTTGGGTCTATTCTAGTTTTCCCCATAATAGGGTCCCTTAACCCACACGGGGAGACCCTTAGGTTGAGAACTATTGCTTTAGAGGACAGGATCTGGTACATAAGTCTAAAGGTGGACGAACAACCAGAACTATTCGTTAGTTTACAAACGGGGACCGCGAATAAGGATAGAATGGTACTGCCATTAGGCACCGATTATCTATGTAGATACGTCTTTAGCATCATGTACCCAGTCCACCGACGGCGTCTGAAGCTTAGGCAGTGAGTGCGAACGTGCTTCGTAATGCCGGGATGCCGGGTTTAATCCTAGCTGTTCTTTAAAAACACGGCGTTCATTCGCTTATGAAATATTTGTTTCTACGGAACACCATACTCGCATAAATGACAATCTTATTTATATACTTAATTTTCGCTATGATTTCATTAGCCGAATGTCGATAAACTGTATCAATATTCATATCATATATCGACCAAATATATACATTATGCGCACCGTACGCGCTCTAGTCTTTGATCATATTTCCCCGATAATAGAAAAATAAATGCAGGATTTAATTATCCATTTCTTTCTGGCCTCAACAGTAATTATTATTGTTGTATTACCATACACGTTGATGGCAAGCTGTTTCAACTGGTTATTTTGTCTCTTTAATTTTTAGTTTTCGCTCTTTCCTTTCTAGCGCCGTGGCTTAGGCGTTGCGAGTCCGACTCGTAATTCCAACGTGGATTTTTATCGTGGTTTGGGGCGTCGCAGGTCGACCTAGTCTAAAATGTGTACCAGGATGTATGTCTTAGGGAAGTAAAGACGACCGGCATAATGCTCACCACATTACCCACCTAGTGCCGAGTGGTCTGTAAGAAATTTGGGTGCTCTTCCCATATGCCTGATGCGCCTAAAGGCGGGCAAATGAATTATTACTTACTCTTTTTCTTTTGTCTTTTTGGACTCAACCTCTGCATTAAAACTTATAAGGCTGTTAGCCCTTTGGGTTGTGGTTTACAGTTAGACTGTGATATATTGCGCTTTTCGGTCTGTTTTTCCGATTTCAGCGATTCCTTAATTCTTCTTCATTTGTCGTTCTAACCCCCAGTGGAGCTTAGGCCTTGACCCAACTCACAACAAAGGGGCTCAGTGGCCTCGAGCATGGCGTCCGCCTTGAGTGCTGGAGGTCCCAGGTTCAAGCCCCGGTGAAGGCTGGAATTTTTTCACGTAGACTCCTAGTAATTTTTTCCTTTGGTCTCTGGGTAGTAAGATCGGACTCCCCTGTGTATTGTTGCGCTGGTTAAAAAAAAATCCCCTGGCTGTTGGAAATTGAAAAGAGTAGCCTAACGGCGCTGCCCGGGCTAAATGTGGAGTTGAAAATCTATCCAAAGAATGTTCAGGATCCTCGCCGGTGCTACCGAGTTCGTGCACTGTACTGAGATTCTTCGGATTCAGGATTGAGTTAGAAGTAGAACGGAGCACTTATAGGTTACTACACTTGTGCGATTATGTCGATCCGTTGTTTAAACCTAAACCTAATCAGACCAGGTCGTTCTATCCATCGTTATCGCATGCAGCCCTCCCAATATCCTCCCCAGCTTTTCAACCTCACTCGCTAGCTCTCTTCTCAATCTGTTGTTTGGTTTTTCCTGTATCCCTAAACCCTTGTGGGTTCCAGTGCAAAGACATTCTAATTATATTGTTTTTATGTTTTCTCAACGTGTGTCCTATCCAACACCAGCGCCTTTTCCTCACCCCTTAATCCACTGGAACCTGTTTAGTTCTCACCCAAAGCTCTACATTAGTCATTCTATCATACCATTTAATTCCCTGTATTCTGCGCAGGCACCAGTTAATGAATGTTTGTAGTCTATTAGTAATTGCCTTAGTTGTTCTCCATGTGTCCGCTCCATACAACAGAACTAATTTGACATTAGAATTGAAAATTTAAAGTTTAGTATTTCTTTTAATTCCACAATTAGTTGCATTTCACCATATGCCTGTTAGGAGCGGCGCATATATTTCTTTTTTCTCCAAACTGGGCGCCTGAATTGTTTCAACAGTCATACAAATTTATATTGCTGACTTTCTCTTATCTCTGCATTTCAACCCATAAATTATAATTCTCATATCTGTCTTTTTTTCCCCGACTGTTTATTTGTCAAGCTAATGTGCTTGTCTATTCTTCTATCTAGGGAACTCTCTTATCGTGTTCTTGTTTATCTGTTGCCGTCCTTTTTGTCTCTACTCTTGGAATCCCTCACAGCGTCAGGAAAGGGGCCTTTCTGTTCGCTTCCTATGGATTTTCAATGTCTCAGATATTTTCGCGGTCCTTATTTTGCAAGGTAGAACTCTGAATCTGTTACTGGTATATCTGCATAATACCACTCTATGGAGCCCTGTTTGTTGCTAATTGTGTTACATGGCCAAACCATTTCATCTGTTGTCTACCTATAAAGTTCAGTATGGGTTCTGTGTAGACTCTTCTTCTGGTGTCCTAGGTAGATCTTTCTTTGTTACACCTAGCATCTCGTACGTAGACATTTTATTTCTGTCGTGACTATTTTTGTTCTTCTGTCTTATAAAGGCAATGTCCATGTTTGACACCGATAGCACAGTGTTACTAACAATATATGTAATCTTCTGCTCCAGTCGAATGTTCTGTTTCCACGAGAAAAGTTTGGTCCTATTATCTTATCAATTATTTCTTTATTTTTTATTTTATTTTACTTAATCTCCAGATCCTGTGTCTAATATTCATACCAAATCTCTCAATCCTATATCTAATTTTCTTACAAAATCTCCCGATCCTATACGTAATTTCCTTACCAAATCCCCCGATCCTCTATCTAATTTTCTTAACAAATCTCCTGATTCTATGTCTTATTTTCCTATCAAATCTTTTCATTAAATATTTATTTTGCTTCCCACATCTATCGATCCCTTATCTTATATTTTTTTTTTTTATCAGATCTCCCGATCCTATATCTAATCTGCTTACCCAATCTCCCAATCTTATATCTAATTTTCTTAACAAATCTCCCGATTTAATATCTTCTTCTTCTTCTTCTTCGTCTTCTTCTTCTTCTTCTTCTTCTTCTTCTTCTTCTTCTTCTTCTTCTTCTTCTTCTTCTTCTTCTTCTTCTTCTTCTTCTTCTTCTTCTTCTTCTTCTTCTTCTTCTTCTTCTTCTTCTTCTTCTTCTTCTTCTTCTTCTTCTTCTTCTTCTTCTTCTTTCTTCCTCTTCCTCTTCCTCTTCTTCCTCTTCCTCTTCCTCTTCTTCTTCTTCTTCTTCTTCTTCTTCTTCTTCTTCTTCTTCTTCTTCTTCTTCTTCTTCTTCTTCTTCTTCTTCTTCTTCTTCTTCTTCCTCTTCCTCTTCTTCGTCTTCTTCCTCTTCCTCTTTTTCGTCTTCTTCTTCTTCTTCTTCTTCTTCTTCTTCTTCTTCTTCTTCTTCTTCTTCTTCTTCTTCTTCTTCTTCTTCTTCTTCTTCTTCTTCTTCTTCTTCTTCTTCTTCTTCTTCTTCTTCTTCTTCTTCTTCTTCTTCTTCTTCTTCTTCTTCTTCTTCTTCTTCTTCTTCTTCTTCTTCTTCTTCTTCTTCTTCTTCTTCTTCTTCTTCATCTTCTTCATCTTCATCTTCTTCCTCGTCTTTTTCTAATTCTTCTATGTCTACTTCTTGTAACTGTTTTAAACTTTTTTTTTTTAACTGCTACTTCTACTTCTTCCAAATTTACTTTTTTTTTGCTTCGTCTTCTTCTACTGGTTCTACTTCCTTTATTCTACTTCTTTTTCTTCTGCAGGTATTGCCTGTCTCACTCCGGTATTATTCTAAGAGAAACTGTCTCTGTCGAATGATGCTTTCACGTTTATTTAGTTTTATTAAAGGTCTCCACCACACTGGCATAACATTAGCAGCAAATGACAGTTCCGCCCATGTGTGATCAGGTCTCCCACCCCCCGCCCCCCTCCCCATCCCGCCCCCCAAAGCATGTCATAAAAGGCGACACTTCCTTTGAAGTCGAAGTGAAAAGAGAGGTCTGAAAAAAGTCATGGAAAGTAAAGACGGCCGGCGTGATGCTGAGCACATCACCCACCAACTGTCGATAAAATATAGGTCTAGCCCTATATGCCCAACAGGCATGAACGCGTGGAAACGGTCTTTTACTTTTTTTTTTTTTTTTACCTATGAGTAGTCATGGGACTAACAGCAGTTTCCTCTTGCGATAAAATTAACCCTGGGCAAAACTGCAGAGTGGCTAAGTCGATGCGAACGCTTCGTAATACCGGGATGCCGGGTTCGATCCCAGCTGCGGGCCATAGGCCTTGCGTTGGTTTCGACAGTGGTATTAAGAAAGCCGACCGTCCAGGCAGCAATGGCAAACTACTGGAGGTAAATTTGCCTAGAAAACCACACAACAGCCAGGGGCTGTTGGGGTTGGTTCTGCAACACCCTGTAAAGGATACGCAGCAAACCTTTAATACCGAAGAGATCATATGTTGCTCAGGCAAAATGATACTTCTCTCTGTCTGCTTTGTTTTCTAGAAAGCAAAGACAAAACTACTACATTTGGAACAAAACACATTGCAGACGCTGTCGGATCAGAAGAGCAGTGCTCTGTCTCTACGAAAGTACATCAACGTCAAAAAACGCCCGGTGACCTGAAAGAAACAATATAATGACTAGATTTTCAAAGTCTGTTTTAACTACCTAACAGTCTCTGTAATTTCAGAGCGCAATTAAACTTGATAAACCTCAAGAATATAAACACCTTTACAATTTTTGCCTACACGGATAAATATAATGGCAGGGGGGATGTGGGGAAACTGAAGCGGGAGATAAGGTTGAGATTTTCCTAAAGTTAAATGTCAACTTTGATATTTGAGCCTTTGATGACAGTGTCTTGTCCACAACGGATTCAGTTTTGAGCACTCTTTCTTCCTTTCTTCTTCTTCTTCTTGTTCTTCTTGTTCTTCTTCTTCTTCTTCTTGTTCTTCTTCTTCTTCTTGTTCTTCTTTTTCTTCTTGTTCTTCTTCTTGTTCTTCTCCTTCTTCTTGTTCTTCTGGTTCTTCTCCTTCTTCTTGTTCTTCTTGTTCTTCTTTTTCTTCTTGTTCTTCTTGTTTTTCTTTTTCTTCTTCTTGTTCTTCTTCTTGTTCTTCTCCTTCTTCTTGTTCTTCTGGTTCTTCTCCTTCTTCTTTTTCTTCTTGTTCTTCTTTTTCTTCTTGTTCTTCTTCTTGTTCTTCTTCTTATTGTTCTTCTTTTTCTTCTTCTTGTTCTTCTTTTTCTTCTTCTTCTTCTTCTTGTTCTTCTTTTTCTTCTTGTTCTTCTTTTTCTTCTTTCTTTTTCTTCTTGTTCTTCTTTTTCTTCTTGTTCTTCTTTTTCTTCTTCTTCTTCTTCTTGTTCTTCTTTTTCTTCTTGTTCTTTTTCTTTTTGTTCTTCTTTTTCTTCTTGTTCTTCTTCTTCTTCTTCTTCTTCTTCTTCTTCTTGTTCTTCTTTTTCTTCTTGTTCTTCTTCTTGTTCTTCTCCTTCTTCTTGTTCTTCTTGTTCTTCTTTTTCTTCTTCTTCTTCTTCTTTTTTCTTTTTCTTTTTCTTCTTCTTTTTCTTCTTTTTATCCTTCTCCTCCTCCCCCTTCTCAGCCACCATTTTCATGTGCCTAGGTTATCAGCAGTGTTGCCTCCAGCATATCTCGAAAGACTCCCCACAGTTTCTCTTGGATGCCTCTATCTCCAGGCCGTGGGTTCTCTTGCAGTGACTACTGTAGAGGCAGCTCTCCAGTATGTGCTTGAGTGTGTGCAATGCGACCTGGCAAAGAGACTAGGCTGACTGTGCATCCCTCAGAATATACATGTGTGCAAATCGACCATAACGGCTCTTGTTCTACCAAAGTAGAAGTATTACCATCCTTACTCGTCGAATTATTCAGCCATTTGTCCCTCGCACACCAGATTAACCCCCGTTGTCTTTTGGGGAAAACAAATCGATATCTGGAGCTGAAGTATACATGTGTACAGCAACCCTTTGTATTAATATTCAAGACGTCTTGCTGTCATTAACATAGACAATATTGCACAATATAGGGAAGAGTAAAAGATAGAAAAGGGTAAGGAAAAATATCTATCAGCGTTGCAACAAAAAAAAAAACTTAAACAAAGACGACGTCGCGGTTATTAGCCTTCATCAGCAGAGAGACGACAAGAAACAAAACTAAACTGGTGTAAATGAACTTATTGAAATGACTACAATACGATATCAGATAAACCAGTGACAGGTCCTTTCGGCCACCGAGTTTTCCCTGATAACCTGCTGAAAGATGTCTTGAGTAAATACCGGATTCGGAGTTAGGTCCCGAAATGCAGAATGCGGCCTTGGGAGAAAAGCTAGCGACATATGATGCTCCTTCCCTTCCCTCCCCCCTTTTTCCACACCCATTCCCCTCAAACACCCCCACCCCACCCATAAACCTTCATCTGTCTATCTTCTTTAACACCCGATGACACAAAGTGCCACCATGTGGATGAAGATCACCCGTGGAGAGGTCCCAGAAACCGCGTTCAGCCATTAGACCATGTTTATGGCCGGGCTATATTGCGGCCCCTGGCAAGAGCCAGAGTAGGGCTTCAAATAACAAAAAATTGCATCCCAAAAAATGATGACAAGATAATATAAACTTTCAGCCTAGCTTCTGAATTTGTAAGACAATCACAAACAACCCCACACCCAACTACTTAACGTATAGTTAGTTCTCTTTTAACGTATTGTTTACATATATATTATTATTATTTATTACATCTCCGTATCCGTTCGGGGACAGGGGTAGAATAGACCCCAGTTTCTCTAGCAAGCATGGCGTATGAGGCGACTAATTAGGCTGTTTTTTTCGCAGTCGAAGTGCATCTTCCTGAGAGACAAGAAGCCAAGTCTGCTTACAAAAGAAGCCAGATCTGTGAAATAGATCTGCACGTAAAACTCAAGTTATAGACAAGACCATAAGTGGACCAACAACTAGATCTGTCCGCTAAAGACGCCCAACCCCCTTCCCCTTTCCTATATCATGTTTTCTGTGTATCGACGCCAGTGCATGCGACAGGCGAAAAAAAGCGAATAAAGGAATATGGTCCTGTTCACGTTTCCCGGCCCATCTACACACTGGCTGACCTTTCACTCATACTTTCTCAGACTGTTCTACGTCAGAGGGGTGTCACGTTGTCTTGCCTCCAATTGCATCAGCGCCGATGTCGCGTGTTCTATACGACACGACAACACAGCTTTCAACTACCCCAAAACATTTAAAACTGACCTAACCCAACCCCCAACCCCACCCACAGCCTTAGCGTAGGTCCCACGAGAGAGGCTTTTTCAAAGAAAACAGTACAACCTGACACCTCTCCAACCCAGACCAGACTGCGAAAGTGTAGAAGGGTCGGAAAACGTTAATAGAACCGGGAATATTATAGTTTTCTTTGAAAAGAAGCTATGTCCGTGCAGATAAGCAAGCTGTTTCAAGTAATCTCCGTGCTTGACTATGTAATCTTGTCGTGGGTACTTTTTTGTGCGTGCATCGCCGATTGGGCTGCGCAACTTTGGTATGCGGTGTCTCGTTTTCCGCATTTGGCCTAATGTTTGCTCCAAATATTGTCTCTGTCTCTAGATCTCATCTCCTGAATGTTCTCGTCCCAGTGTAGGACGCGAGTATTTATCATTTTAAGAACCAACCCTAGTCTTCTTCTGCCTTTCTAGCCCCCAATGGAGCATAGGCCCTTCCCCAAATGACACCAAGTCGTTCTATCTTTCGTTAGCGCATGCAGTCTGGTAGTATCTCCCCATGTCCTCCCCGTCCTTCTAGCTTCATTCTCCAGCCCCCTTCTTCGTGATTTTTACTCTCCTTTATTCCAGTGTCCCTGTGGGTTCCAATGCAAATACATTCTAGTTATGCTGTTCGGTTTAGAGAGTTCTAACATTCCAGAAGCAAGTTCTGGAGGTTTTCCTAGCTGGGAGGAAATATGTGAACGATTCGGACTCCATACGGTTTTCTCCACGCCGTATCATTCTTCTACTTGAAGAGCCTCTCCTCATCTTGGTCGACTGGGTTTTCTTGCTTCCCTTTTTGACTTATGCATGGTTGGTTGGTTTTTGTGGCTATTGTTTTTTACAGGATGAGGTAGCCAATCTCAAGCCCAACCCTACCCTTAGTCGCCTCTTACGACATGCCTGGTAGGGTGTAGTGTCACTATTCTTTGCTTCCCGTGAGGACCCCGATGACAGACGGGCGATGGATTTAGCAAGGGACCCTAAAAAAACCTGACGGTTGAGTGGGTTTCCTTGAGAGTTTTTTGCCACCGGTGATCCTCATCCGAATTGAGGCACTTTGTGTCACTGAGTGTTGGTCGCTCGTTATACCGTCCTGGTGGTGTTGAACGACTACCATTTATCTCCTGCATTCATTTCCTGCCTTCATCGCCTGCATTCATCTCCTGTATTCATCTCTTGCGTTCATCCTTAACAGGGCGGTTCGCAGTTATATTGTAGTCTTGTCTTGTCTTGTCCACAATTGCCTCACAGCGTAGTGGGGAGTCGCAGTTTTCTATCCTGGGCCAGGTGTGTTGCACGTGTTGTTATTAGTCCGTGTTGCCTCAGGATCTCTGATATATTGTCTATCCATCTTACTCTCGGTCTGCCTCTTGCTCTAGGGCAGTAGTGTTGTTCGTTGTATGCTCGTAAAGGCAGTTGGTCGGTTTGCATTCGCATCAAGTGGCCAAACCACTCTGTTATATTGTAGTTAGGCTGCCATATCTAAGCATAGATGCACAATTCCACAGGACAAGACGGGGAATGCATACATTGAAAGACTAATTCAACTAGGGAGATTTTGTTAGGAGAATGTCTGGTTTAAACCTAGAAAAACATGGACTGAAGGGGTCGCTGATACGTTCAAACTCCACAGCATCAAAGCGCACGGGTCAACCGAGCGTGCCCTAGCTCGGATACCGATCATCTGCTAACTTACCAAATAAAAAAGACATGAATTGAAACAATGGCATAAATAATGCATATCTCATGTTACTGCTAAGCAATAAGTGGCTTTCATAGTTCATGGTTCATGGTTCATATTTCATGCTAGAGATCTTCATTCGGACATGACCATAAATACTCTGTCCCCATCTTCAGCAGCAAGCGAAGAGTTCCAATTCCGATGGTACCAGCAACCGTCAGATTGTATATCCGTCTCATCCTCCTCCTCACACACACACACACACACACACGCCCACCCACTCACTTAAACAAGCATATATACACACCCACATACACCGACATAACATACACACATACATAAACACACACCTATTCACCCACATACATACCTGCTTACACACACATTCCACCTACACATTCCACACACATACATACAGATGCACACACAGACACACCCACAGAAACAAACGCAGACACACACATAAACAAACACATACGCGCACAGACACAAACACACACACCCATTGGTGGTTGTAGAAACACCCTCGCAACCGGGAATCTGGTCACCGTAGATCAGATTGACTGTGCCCCAAGTGCTGGAAGTCCCGGGTTCAAACTCCGGTGATAACTGAGATTTTTTCACGCGCACTTCTTCTTATTTTCCCTAGTCTTTGGGTAATAAGACCGGACGCCCGTGTGTATTGTTGCGCACGTTGAAAATCCCTTGACAGTTGGAAATCGAAAAGAGTAGCCTAACGGCACTGCCTGGTCAAAATTTAAAGTTTCAAATATACCCAAAGTATTTCAGGATCCTTGCCGGTTTTACAGAGTTCGTGCACTGCGCTGAGGATTTCAGGCTTAGGTTTTAGATATTAAGTACAACGGAGCACTTGTGGGTTACACCCGTGTGCTATGGTGTTAATCCGTTGCATAAACATAAACATAGGATTGGCTGTTTCTTCCAAGTCTGAATGGCTCTCATTCAGAGGACTGAAACCAACAGTCTGCACTACACGAAGATATAATTGTAAACTGGGTGTGC
>CAJHNH020005401.1:0-80000 GCA_905116865.2 Candidula unifasciata
GAAAGACTTTCAGTAATTATTTAGTAATGATTGAATTGTTTTTAGAGAAATATATGGTTGAAAAACTTTTATTTCTAATCGAAATTTGCATACTTCTATGATCTTTTAATATTTTCTTCTTATTTTTTTGTTTTTTTTTTAAAAATAATATTTTTCTTGACTTTTACACACAAAATTGTTTACAAAACTTTTAAATCAGTTTTTCTATATGCTTTTTTTTTTTTAAAAAAATACTGTTAATGTAATTTTTTTATTTTTAAATTATGTTCTTTGAAGCATTTCATTGAAAGGAATAGCTTGTGAAACATTTTTATCTTGGGGAATTTAAATGTTGAATACCCAAAGAAGATAGAAATCATAAGGGTCATGGGTCAGATATGAATAAATTATCAGGGGAGTATGTTATTGGACTGTTAAAACAATTAGTTGAAAGAGCAATTTGTACCCCAGTAACAAAGAAGGCGCCTAGTGTGAAAAATGGAGCCTTTAAACTATCCTCAGCCATATGAATCTTGTCCAAAAACTTGTCAAGGAGACATCAATCTGGAATTATAAATGCCTAGTAGAAATGCAATCGATTGTAGGTTTTTGAACATAATATAGCCTACGAGCTATTACACCGACTTATGTCCAAATCTGTGTTCAAATCACTACATACTTCTAATTTTTCTGTGGAGAAGTTGTTTCTACATTAAAACACACAATATTAGTAAGTGTGAGTAGATAAATAAATTAGGAAGTCTTTAAATGAAACATTTTTAAAACCATAAAATTGACTGAAGTATTAAATGTAGGGACAGGGACAGTTTTTGTGTTTTTGTGGTGTTGTTACTTATGAGCAAAAAAAATAACCTTGGAAAAAAAAAAAGAGCAGGGGAAATCAAAGAGATAAATCCCTGGGTGGCTTGGCTATATGGCATAGTTGGAACAAGAAAAAAAAAAAAAACTTGATCCAGAAGTCTCCGTTTGTGGGTTCGACTGGCCCCTTTATAGGGGGGAAACAAGAATAGACCCACTGCCTCCCCCAAAAAGCATGTTTGAAAGAGGGACTACTTGGGGGGCTTCTTTGGAAGTCAGAAGTGCATCTGCCTGAGAGGGCAAGGAAACCAGCAGTCTGCATTAAAAAAATTCAGATATGTTAAACAGATGTGCATGCAACACTCAGGTTTTGAAACAAGACTTAAGTCCAGAGGTAGACGAACAGCCAGAACTTTTCGCTGGAGTTTACAGCCAGTGAACATGAAGAAGAAGATTCTCAATTAATTCTTCTCCTTCTGTCTTCTCCTCCAATGGAGCATAGGCCCTCAACCAACTCATACCAAGTCCTGTCCTTCACTGTTGCATGCAGCTTCCCCCATCTTTTTTTAAATTCATTCTCTAGCTCCCTTCTCCTCCTTTTTTTTTTCTTTATTTCCATGCCCATATGGGTTCCTGTGCAGACATTCTATGTATATGCGTACTCAGTTTATCTCAGTGTGTGTCCTATCCGCTGCCAGTGTCTTTTCTTCATTTCTTTGACCACTGGAACTTGTTTAGTTCTCTCCCAACGCTCTAAATTAGTGATTCCATCACACCATTTAATTCCCTGTATTCTGTGCAGGCACCAGTTAATGAATGTTTATAGTTTATTACTCAACAAGCTTCATGCCAAGCAAATTGTTGAAATTTCATGATTGGCTAGATTTGGTTTTTCCTTGTGAAACCCAGTAACATTTGGACATTATCTTATATTGTTATACTCATTCTGCTGCATATTCTCAGTAGATGGTGGCCATTGATGTTTGTGTAAAAGATTATTGTTATTTACGCCGACATAAGAAAGACTGCTAATGCTTTTCATTAAAATCTTAATAAAACTTTCTGGCTTAATTGCAAAGTATCCATTTTGTTTCAGTTGTTTTCTAAAAAGCATTGTATGCAAGTAAGTACTTACTTTACTTTTACTTTTTCCTTCCACGTATGCCGCTAAGCGTTGTGGGGAGATGCAAGTTCCTGTCATAAGCAAGGCGGGCAGCATCTGATGTTCTGAGGCCATGCTTTTGGCAGGTTTCGGAGACCCCGTCAATCCACCGTTTCCTTGGTCTTCCTCTTGCCTTATATCCTGAGCTTCTTTGGTTGAAAATTTGTGATGTTATTTGATCATTTTTCATCCTGGTTAGATGTCCAAACCATTTCATTCTTTGATGTTCTATGTAGTCTAAACATGGCGTAGTTTTGACAGTGTTTCTAATGTCTATATTCTTTATTCTGTCTAGTCTGGTCTTGTTTCGCTGCTTTTCTTAGACATTTCATTTTTTCACAGGCTTCTAGGTTTTTTTTCTTTCATGGGTCTTGTTGATTGTGTCCCATGTTTGGCACTGGTAGCAGAGTGTTGGAATGAAGATGGTGTTTATCAATTGTCTTTTGGTCTTCATGGTTATATCTGGATGTTTAAGCAGAGGTGATAGTTGGTATGTGACAGCATTTGCTTTCTGTATTCTTGTTTCTATCTCTCTGTCCATTCTTCCATCCTCTGTAATATACTGCCCAAGTATTTGAACTCTTTGGTTTGCTTGATTTTGGCACTTCCAACATTTATATTCAGTGGCCTGTGTGTTCTGCTGATCTTCATAACTTCTGTTTTTTCTGTACTGATTCTCATATTATGTTGTTTTTTTTTTTTTTTTTTTTTAACGTATCCAGAAACCATGAGTTGTAAACCCTTTGGTTCGGTACTATGGATATCGCAACCCTTCGGCATTGATTCCATTATAGGTACCGTTAATCTGGGAGAAATGTGGCTTTTCTGCCTACCCCCGGGAGTGAACCCGGACCACAAGGAGTTCGTCACCCGGCCGCCGCGAAAGTCATGTTTAACCAACTTCGCTAGAGAGCCGGGCATATTATGTTGTAAACAGCTGTTGTTGAGAGTAGTCAGATGTTCCTGTAGATCATATTCATTTTGATACAGTATGCTTTGATCATCAGCAAAAAGTAATTCGTTTATAGCATACACGTCTGGGTTTGCTTCTACAGTGATCTTATCCATGTATGTTATGAAAAGTAATGGTGACAGTACACATCCTTGTCTGACACCAGTTGTGACTTTGAACCATTCAGAAAGACCACTAGATGTTCTTACTGCACTTTCACTTTTTTTCATAGAGGGCTCTGATGTTGTCTAATAATTGACCCTGCACTCCGTAATCGTCAAGAATTCTCCACAGCACATCTCTGTCTACACGGTCGAATGCCTTCTCTTGATCTACAAAGACCACGTTCAGCTCTTTATCGTATTCGAGTGTCTTTTCACAGGCTTGTCTTAGTGCAAATATGGCATCAGTGCAACCTCGCCCTTTCCTGAAACCGAATTGTGCTTATGCAAGTAAGTAAACATGTAAATTTCTGGCTTAAGCTCAGAATGCTTTGTTATTATCATGATTTATGGCTTTATTTTGTGAACATCTTATAACGTATCACTTCATAAACGTCTGCATTTAATCATTCTAATGTTTTATCTTAGAGCAGTTTGTTCATGTTTTCTAACCTCACAAGAATGTATGCATGTCAACATGTTTGCATTTTTTTTAAGAACAATTTGGTGATGTTTGTATTTTTTCACTTTATGTGTAAGCATGGTATGATTTTATGTCAGATTTGTTTGTTCAGGGTTTATTATTCTGTAGTATTTTTTTATTACAGCTGTGTATGATTTTGTTTTATTTCATGGACATCAGCATGCAAATATATACCCCAGTTATATCTAAATTTTGTTTTTCTACATTTTGACTATACTTTTTTAACATTAGCAATTCGCGTGTGAGTCCCCAAGCCCCATTGCTGGAAAATAAGAATAGACCCACTGCCTCCACCAATAAGTATGTTGTAAGAGTCGACTAATTGGGTACTTCCTTGAAAGTCGCAGTACATCTGCCCGAGACACAAGGAAGCAGCAGTCTGCATTCAAATCAATCAGATCTGTAAATCAGATATGCATGCAACAGTCAGGTTACAAGACTAAGTCCAGGGGTGAATGGATACCACAATTTTCCACCTGAGTTTGCAGCTGGTAGATGCAAAGAATAAGAAGAAGAAGAAGATCTGCAAAAAATAGAGGGCAGAAGCTGTTTCTCCTCAGAGCTTGTAGTACTGCAGCTTTTTTATGTTGATACGATCGATACCTTTGAGTCATAGCTGATAAGATCACATCTCATTTTGTCTGTTACTGTTTGCCAGCTGACCATCGAGAATGTGTCCATCCGACCTACATGACCAACACTCACTTTTTATTTGCCCCACTCTTATAATTTCCAGAGGGCCCTCTAACAAACGCACATACAAAATTCTTATTTTTGATGCTTGTTTGAGAAGGCCATCAGCAAATGCATCAGGCCGTAATGTCTTAAAATTTCAAGAACATGAAGACCACATTATAACAAAAGTCAAGAAAGGCTTGTCCGGAGACCCCAAAGAAATGTGAATTTCAAGGGATCCATACATTTGATTAATCAACACAGGACAGGCATCATCAGTCCTCGTACGTTTGTGGAGCTGTTGAAAAGATCGGAGCATCTATGCATCTAAAGGAGCACTGTGATGATAATCGTCACTTATGATTGGGACGTATGCTGTTGATGAAGCGATTCCACTTTCTGAAGTTTTCTATTTGTAATCTGTATGCTTTCGTGAGCAATGGTCCAGTGGTCTCCCAACAGTTGAGGCAGGGGAGAGCAGCTGGTATGCTAGGAAAATGATTCATGTGCCAAATATAAATGTTCCAGTTTTTTGTTTTGTTACCTAGAACATGGTGAATATTTGTAGAGAAACCCACATAATTATCTAGAAGAGCCCTATTTGTAATTAATATCCATAGCTTTATACAAAATGGATTTCGATAATAAGTAGAATAATTTTAATGGATTTTGGTAATTAAAAAAATGTGTCAGTTTTAAATCAAAGGGTTTTCATATTAAATAGAATAGTTTTATATCGAATGCATTTTGATAATTTAAAAATTTTAAAGTTGATGTTTTGTAACCTTTATTTCAACTTATTATGTGAATGGATTCATTATATATTTATATACACTGTTCTGAATTTTATCTTGTCACATGTCAATGTTTTTTAGTTATCTGTTTGCCATCATGAAGCCATGGCCTGTCTAGTTATTTTTGCTGCTTCGGGTAAATCTTGTACAAGAAGAAATAAAGTATCCTAAGGGAAAACCATTACTGCTAATGAAGTTAAATACGTATTGATTCTTCTTTACAGAATTGGAAAAGAGGTCTAGTTCTCATTTTAATGCTTAGGATGCAAACAAATATAGCTGGTCATCCAGGCTATGGACGAAACTGTTGGATTGTTTGCCTCATTAACTCTTTGAGTCCCAGGGGGGTTAGCATCACAGGCCCATGGGGTAGTAAAGAAAGTAATAGAATCGGCGCAACATGCGTTCATTGGGCTTCTAGGTAGGAACGTATGATGCGTTCCTTAGGACTAAAAGAGTTAACCCTTCTACTCTGGACACAAGACATCCTGAAAGAAAGGGGGCGGAGCATGAGCCCAGAAACACTCCCCCCCCCACCCCCAAATATTTTACACAGGTCACTAATAAATTGTTCAAACATGTAGGGGGAGAAGTCAGTAAGTAAGTCACAAATGGTTATAGGATGACAGGAAAATGTAGTTGGTGTTTTCTACAGATGACGTTATGTGACAACAACATCAAACTTAATGTCTCCGTTCCTTAGGTGGCGCTAGGTGTTGTATGCACATTCCCAACACAGAAACAAAATGGTGACTGTACTTATGAAGAGTGCCCTCGAAGAACAACGTGCCGTTGTGCTGTTTGTGTGTGTATGGAGGGGAGCTAGGGAGCAAAAGGGCTGCCTGCAAAGGACATTCACGGAGAAATGATTCGTGTTTGCGCTGACAAATGTTTATCCTTTAAAGCTGTGCAAGCTGGTTTGAAAGGACGCTCTAAAATTGTTGATGAAGCCCAATCTGGTTGTCCTGTTGAGATTGCGATATACGCATCCGTACAGCAGATGGAGGAGATGATTAGAGTAATGGTTGAGTCTGCAGCTGCAATGGGGTGCTCACTTGGTTCAGCATACAACATAATGCATGATCAGTTGAAATTCAGGAAAGCGTGCTCAAGGTGGGTGCCCAAATAGTTGACGGACAAACACAAAATGAACCAATCAGGCTTGTCAGTGCAGCATCTCTGTCGATACACCGATGAAGAAGACATGTTGAACAGGATAATTCCTGTGGCAAATCGTGGGTGCATCACTACCAGCCCGAATCACAGCATGCTTCAATGCAGTAGAAACATCCTTCTTTGCCTTATGTTTACAAATTCAAAATTACGCAGTTTTCTGGTATTGTCAAGTAGTGTTTGAAAAAAAAAAAGAGCTGATACTGAATGCTGATTCATGCTGTATAGTTCTATTGATGCTTCATGATGCAATTTGAAGAAAACGACCAGGAGGCCTGCTGACTAGAGGTATACTACTCCTTTATGACAATGCCAGACCACATTGGACTCTGTATCATCATCAGTTCTCGTTATGCCTAGTGGCAAATGAGGCTTCAGAGAGGACTTTCCATGCTTTCCTGTCCTGTGCAGTCTTCAGTGCAGTTTTCCATGTCAAAGATGCCGCACTCAGGTCACTTTCCATCGTTCGTCTCCATGTTGTTTTTGGGCGCCCCTGTTTTCTCTTTCCCTCTGGTGTCCATGTGAGAGCTGTTTTGGCGGGTATATCAGAAGTCATTCTCACAACGTGGCCAAGCCATTTCCATCTTCTCTTGGTTATCATACTGTCTAGAGTTTCTTGGTTTGTGACTTGAAGTAGTTTAGTGTTTGAGATTGTATCTGGCCAGAAAATTTTGATAATTCTACGTAGACATGTGTGGTGGAAGGTGGACAGCTTGTGTGCATCCTTTTTGGTCATTCTCCAGCATTCCGCTCCATAAAGAACTGGCAAAATGATGCTCTTGTAGAGTCGGAGTTTCATTCCTCTGCAGTAATTGTTGGGTTTCCAGATTTGCCTTATCCTTCCAAAAGCAGCTCTAGCTTTGTTCAGACGTGACTGTATGTCCTCTTCGGTCCCTCCCTGCAGGGACACCACACTGCCAAGATATGTAAAATTGTCTACATTTTCAAGAGTTTGGTTATTTATGGTCACTGGTTGTTGGTTTGGGCTGCTTGTCATGATCTTAGTTTTCTTAGTATTTATTCTCAGTCCCACCATTTCTGCTGTGCTGTGTAGTCTGTTACTTTTTTCTTGTATCTGTTTATGTGATAGGAGTGCTATATCATCTGCAAAATCAAGATCCTCAAGCATGGTGAATGGAGTCCATCGTATGCCTCTCAATGTCCTGTCTATCTAGTATCCAATCAATTAAAAGGTTGAAGAGGAGAGATGACATAACACATCCCTGTCTTACACCTGTCTTTACTGGGAAAGATGTATTGTAATTTTTTTATACTGCAGGAAAAGTCTTTATAGAAGAGAGCAATTATGTTGACTATTTTTTTCTGGAATTCCATAATGTCGTAACAACTCTGTATACTCAGGAGAAAACTAACTGTATAGGGTGGGAACTTCTGGAACATCCACCTTACAGTCCCGACTTAGCCCCTAGCCATTTCCACCTTTTTCGTCCTCTGAAAACCCACCTTGGCGGGAGACATTTCACGAGTGATGCAGAAGTTGAATGTGGAATGAAAATGTGGTTTAGAGAACGGAGCACACAGTTCTATGCAGCAGGTTTGGGAGGACTGAGAAAACGATGGGACAAGTGCATCAATGTTGGTGGAAATTATGTTGAAAAATAAAGGGACCGCGTATGTGTAAACAGTTTTCAAGTTGTCATCATCTTAAGTTTTTTTATTTTTTTATTTTAAACAACCATTTATGATTTACTTATTGACTCCTCTCATATTTATATACATTTATAAAAATATAAAGGAAAGTCATCATTGAACACAAACGGAGTGGAGAATGAAATGAATTGCATTCCCTTGTGCCTAAAATAGCATATACGCATATACTGTGACTCATAGTGTTAGACAAATTATAATGTGAAAACGACCAGAAGAAAATGTCCACAATACCCACCCTCCAGCACTATTTTTAGTATTTACAGTGGTACGCAGTCCTCCTACAAACACAATCAGAAGCAATTCCATTGTTAGGGACAGCCAGTGAAGCAGTGCCAGTTTAGCACCATATCAGTGTGAAACACTTGTCTTTCTGTTCATTGGTAAGGTAGTTTTTGACTGTTACAGACAAAGAAAACTAATGTGTGCTGTATATTGTTTTGCAGTTGAAACCCTTCCAGTAGTGGTACAAAAGCCATAACAAATGTTTATTTACTCTGGTGTATTTTCCAAATATTTATGTTGCGTTATGTGTCAGTCAAAACTGTCACTATGCGCCTGCTATCCGAAACATATATTTATTGCACTTTTTCTTGAGCTTTCCATATTGTTTTTAGTTTTGTAAAAGGTCAGCATTGTTCTTCTTGATTTGCAGTATTCCATTAATGTTCATTTGTTTGGCCATGTAATGACAAGAGGGCAACTGAAATATGTTGTGACTGTTGGAAAGATCTGGGGAAAGGACACGGAGAAAGACAATGTGGGAAGATTCTTGACAGCCGTTTATCGTGGCATTGACTGTTGTAAGCAAATAAACTGATGAAAATTGTTGCAGACTGCAGGTTAAGAAGAGACATGATCTTCCAAGCCGGTCTGCAAGTCGTTTGATGATGATGACAATGCTTTTGTAATATTTAATTGCTTTTTTTTTTTTCTCTTAAACCTTGCTTCTTCCAATACAAGCCTTACTGCATTTAAAGAAAGACTGAGTCAGCCTGAGGTTGTTGACGTCTCCATTAGCCTTCAAATTGAGTGGCCATATTTTGGCCCAAATAATTTCATGTTATGTATGTTAGACACTTTTGCAGCAAATATTTTTATTGTCAAGTATCTGTATCTAGCAACAAAGTGCAAACTCAGACCTTCTACTGTTCAAGTGTATTATGAAGATTTTCTGACATATCTCATCCATCAGTCATCCTCAGTTCTCGTTGTGCCCAGTGGCACACGAGGCTTCACAGAGGACTTTCCATGCTTTCCTGTCCTGTGCAATCTTTAATGCATGTCAAAAGATGCCGCACTCAGGTCACTTTCCATCGTTCGTCTCCATGTTGTTTTTGGGCGCCCCTGTTTTCTCTTTCCCTCTGGTGTCCTTGTGAGAGCTGATTTGGCAGGTTGACATATCTCAGGGTAAAGATAATTGATTTGATCTAGTCTCTGTTATTCGGTGCTTCTCTGATAACACCTACCTACCTTTAATATGAAGGGAGGATAAACCATTGCAAGCAAACGTGCAGATATTTGTAATTTCCCTTAGTGTGCGTGTCCACCTGATAAGACATTCATATATGAGTCTTAGAAGTGTGTAGTTGGTATTCTAGCCTGACATTCACATGGTTAGATATGATTAAAAAATTGTGTGCTACAGTCTTTACCCTAATGATTAAATTATACTTTAGATGCTTTCTGTTATTGCTGCCGATGTATTTATTTAATATGCATTTGATGGATTTGTCATCTAGGGCTTGCATTGTTTTTAAGACCAAATATTTTTGTGCTGGATGTTTTGTCCTTTTTTTTTTTTTTAAATGATGCTTCTGTTAACTGATTTTTCTGACATGACCAAAGTATTGCAAAGCAAGTGTATTTTATTATTAAAAATCACAGAAAATGTCCTTTTTTAGTGTCATATTGTCTCTGTAGCAGCCTTACTTTGTTATGTTTGTCTTACAGTCCAGTTGGCTGCACGTGGACCCTGGGCTTAACAAAACAGATTTGTTTTTCTGAACCAGACGCACTTGATCATAACTCGTTTGGCTCAGTGTCTTGAGCCTCGAAGCCCTTCAGCCTCGGTGTCACGTGCACCATTAATCTGGGAAGTATGCGGCTTTTCTGGCAACCCACGGCTCAAACCCGAGACCGGACATGCATGGGGATTGTCACCTGACATCCAACAGGCTATCAACTATGCTGGAGCGCCGGGCACGGAACAGATTAAAATGGGTCATGAAATCATTTGTAAATAAAACAGCATAAAAATACCACCTTTTTTTAAAATGACTAATGTTTGGCACCTTTCCGTCTTTCCAGACGATAATAAGTGTTATATTGCGCTATGAAGAGGCATGGACTCACAGCCCAAGGTGATGGTGAGTATGACTAGCAAGCCCCGCCCGCGTTAAGAAAAGTTTTCCACAATGAAAGCATGGGATTTCAGGATCACTGTTGTGAACACTTGTGTTTAGTCTGTTTCTTCTCAGACACTCAGCTCTCATCCTTTATGCGGTCATTTCTTCCTTCATTCTCATTCCCTTCATGATCTGCCCCTCCACACAACACTGTCCATGGCATTTTGTTCCCACAAGTCCACCTCAGTACCTGTATCATTCATGTCCCACTTGCACGCATCTTTATATCGCATTAGAGGTCGGCCTCGACAGCTTCTACCCGTCTTTCTTCTTCTTCACATCCTCTTTTACCGCTTCAGGTGTCGAGGGAGATAAAAGGTACTGCTTTGTGCTTTTCTGGCTGCTTCGACCAAAGACACATCGTGCTACTGTAGAGTTTCTCAGATGTTTTCCTTCCATGATGTTCTTGATCTACGTCCCTCTCCTCTTTTGGTATATGCCTTGAAGGGTATAGCATCAGAAGGTAATCTCTCCAAGTGAACAAACCATTTGATTTGCAGTCTTTCTATGTAATTTAGAGCTGGTTCTGTGCTGACTTTTATCTCGTATGACCTCATTCCTGATTTTTTCTCTTCTGGTCACTCCTACAGCCTGTCTCTGACACCTCATTTCCATGGTTACTAATTTTCTTTTATATTTTGTTGTGAGTGACCACGTCTGGCACTGGTAGCTTAGGGTTGGAATGAATATGCTTTGTATGAGATGTCTATTTGTGCTGGTTGGGATCGCCTTATGCTGTAAGAGGGGCTAGTTGTCCCAATACTTGGCCAGCTTTACCTCATCGAATGTCAATTTCTTCGTCTAATTTACCCGTCTTTAATTCACCATATTTTTTATATTAAAAAAAAAAGCTTTTTGACTAAAAAGGTAAAATCAGGAGATGTGAAGCAGCTTCATTGCACAGTTATAAACCATAATTTCATTACTTATCGTGCATACAATAACCAATGCACTAAAAGTTGAAAATTAATTTATCATATGGTATATTAGAAACAACATTTTCACAACAGCATTTGTTATAATTTGTATTGTATGTGTGGTTTGTCATATCATTTAATGGACACAGAACTTAAACTATCTTTACGAAATTAATCTACATGTTTATACCTTTACTAATAAAAATGAGGGGCGCCCACATAAAACTGCATCAAATTAATAATGATAGTGGGGTAGACTTGTGACAAGTTGAGTAGAGTATTATGCATCATTATGTAGGCGCCCTACGCTTTTGGTATAAACATGTATATGAATTTTGTGAAGATAATTAGTTAAACTAGTGTGTCCATTAAACTATATGCTGAAGTATAGGTTAATTGCGTATCCTTTACAGGACTTTGCAGAATCAACCCCAACAGCCCCTGGCTGTTGTGTGCTTTTTCTAGACAAATTTACGTCCAGTAGTTTGACATTGCTTTCTGAACGGTCGGCTTTCTTGATACCACTGTCGAAACTAACGCAAGGCGCTAGACCCGGCATTCCGGCATTACAAAGCGTTCGCATCAACTTAGCCACAGAGCCAACAATAAAAATGTTGATTATAAAAATGTCACTGGAAAATCTGGTGTCCAATATACCATATGAGAAGTTGGGTCGTGGGTTCGCTCTATGGCTGAGCCGGGTTTTTTTTTTCTTAAAAATTATGACTCCTAGGTCCACCCAGCCTTGAGTGGGTACCAGGTGCAGTCCCGGGATGCAAAGGCGGCCGGCGTGATGCTGACCACATCACCCATCTTGTGCCGATTGGTCTATACAAATATAGGTCTAGCCCTATTTGCCAAATATGCCTAAAGGTGTGAAAAAGGGACCTTTACTTTTTACACGTTCTAAGTCAAAGCAACAAACTGTTAGTATTTACAACATTACGCTACAGTAACCATGTCCATTATTGCATCCTACTGTCACAATATAAACCTTCTTGGCTGCTACTCTGAGATTTGACACCTTGAGATTAAAAAATCCCAATAAAATCAAAAAGAAAGATTTGATCTCTTTAAAGTGCTGCACCAACGTTTAACATCCCTACCCCTGCATGTTCCAGTCTACTTTCATGTTATTGTGATGTTTCTGCTGCTATGCTTTGCAACATCCCTAAATGTACATAATCCAGTCTGCTGTCACGTTGTTGTGATGTGTCTGACTCTCTTAATTGTGAGCGACATAAACGGTCATGTATTAGTCTATCGCCACTGGTTCTCTGGCTCCTGTTCCCCCCATCTGTCTTAGTCTTGTTTGTTTATCATCACAACTTTCATTATTAATCCTTGTCTAATTGTCCTCATTGCTCTGAATCAAATCATCTCTACTTGAGATATGTTTTTAACAAAATTGCGCTACCTAGTCTTTATGATTGGATTATAAAATACGCAGATCAAGAGGACCTGAATGGTTCGAGAGCCTGAGATTAAAGAATCTCATGCTGGTGAGTTGAGTTGAGTTGATTCAAGGACCGACATCAAAGCACTCAGGGCATTTCCATAAGCGCTCCTCCTCATTTTCAGCAGCCAGTGAAGAGTTCCGATACTAATGGCGCCAGTAGCATTCTGATTAAAGGTCTGTCTTGCCTTTCCTCTGAGCCTCGAGCATCTGCCAGAACCTCTCGTCACTCCCCCTCTGCATCAATCTCACCAGACTGTGGTGATCCATATGCTCCTCCGAACTCTACACGCTCTCCCACAAGGCACTAACCACGTCTACCCTATCATGCATCAGCATCCCACCAAGTTGTGCAGAGCCAGCCAGTCTGTCAGCTTGTTCGTTTCCCAACACACCGGCGTATCCTCCGTGTCCTCCGCAGTGAAGCATGCAACTCTGCACGAAGCATGCCTGAACTGACAGGTGACAACAGCCCAACAAGGCAAGGCCAGATTCCTTGTTCAACCTCCAAAAAAGATATTTAGGGCACCTGTAATAAATACATCACAGCCAGATGAAACCTGTAAAGCGAAGGTAAGGATTAGTCAATGTGAAAATAACATTGAAAGTGTTATAATGTAAGTAAGTGCCTTAACAATATGTTATGTGGCATTAACATGTTGTGCATGTGAAGCAGAAAACTATGAACACTGGATATACAAAATGAGCACTTTATATTCTGTCTGGAATATTATTTTCTTGCAGCACTGCACTGTCATCCACAGAATGTGTCTTCTTCTTCTTTTGTTTGTCCAAGTAATGTAAATACTGGTGTGGGCCTTTAAAATAACAAACAAACGTGTCCCTCCAGGGGTAGTTGAACAACCAGAACTTTCCGCTAGAGTTTACAGCCGGTAAACGCAAAGAAGAAGAAGAATTGCGTCCCATACTAGGATGGAGTTATATAATGTGTCAGGCATGTGAAACTTCTTTCACTCAACAGACATTTTAACCGGGAGTTGCCGTTTGGTAGTAAATTCAGCTAGCAGGCTTTACTTTTATTCTAAATGAGTTTTAATGGACGTTTTCACCCCTGCATTGGAGCTAGGCTGATAAGAACCTGACTGGACATTACTCCTCCAACTGTGAGTTTCCCTACCAGCTCGGTTCAGGTCACAATGATGAGCTATTAATCGTAGCCCACAACAAGGACGTGTGACCGGAGTCTAGCATGAGGATTTGTAAAATTCACAGAGCCAGCTGGCACCCGAGGTGGGGTACAGAGTATCTCCTTATATAATCACAATGGCCTCAACTTTCCCTCACATCAATGACTGAAATCACCGCTCCACTGTCATAACTCGTTCGCTTGAAATAGATTATCTATATCTGCAATGCTGTCTCTAATATGAACTTCACTGTCTTTTGTAATTCACTCAGCGCCGTAAATTTTGACTTGCACCAATGTTTCTCTTGGCTAAAAGTCTATAAATTTGTCTATAGTAATCTGTCATTAACTCTTAATCTGTCTTGTCTCAATATTCACTGGGCTGTTAAATGCTATTTGTCTGCTGTAGAATAAAGAACTTTGACAGACAGTAACTACAGCTTTCAATTTCCATATTGTCTAGTCCTGTCTTTCTACTTTACATGTAAATAGTTTATTATACTTGAAAGGATGACTACAACTTTTAAACAGCTCTCAAACAACTGCATTCAATGCTGAACACCAAGTAAGCACACAATGACTTTATTGCTGTTATAAGATTCTACACAACATGCACCACGAATGTAAATATGGTTATGAGTATAATATAAATAGATGGCGGTAATAATGCACAAAATATAAACAAGTAGGTACACAGACTTCAACAAACTTAGAGAATTACCAACAGAAATATGAGTTGCAGTTTTTATAATTCAACCTCATTATCTTGTCATACAGGACTTGCAGTCCACAGTCTATGCCTCTGTTCTGCTCTATCCTGTGCGATCCATTCGATATTGGATTGAATCCAGTCCAGCACCTTTAGCCTCTTTCATCCATGTTCGTCTTAATGTTTCTCTTGGATGCCCTTGTTTCCCATTTCAGTGCCTACTTGAGGACTAGCCATTTCCCCTCATGAAATTAAACCTCAGATTGTCTATATCAAAAGTACCAAAGCAGTTGAACAGGCATTGCAAGAACTGGCCCAACCAACAGAATATTAAAACACTCATAGATCTGTAAAATATCTCACATGAAGTGTGGTACACAAAGTGGTTTTGTTCGGCTATAAATAACTACACAAACATTATTTTTGAAAGGTTATATATAATTGGGCACACAGGCCAGTCTAACATTTCGCCATCTAGACATATTGTAAAGTCAGGTGTTATTTTGATGGTACAAACGCTAGTGGCCAATGCTAAAGGAAAACAGTTCCTTACTAATGTCTGAACCATTTATTCACCGTCCAACATTTAAATGTATGAAGTGGTACCTGTGCTATTTCTAATCCTATCTCTTGTAGTGACACCAGAGCTTTTCATAGCTGTATTTATATTTTGTCTTCTAAACAAGCTTCGCATGTAATAAAGGATGTTTAGAAATATGTCAAAATGTTTATAATGATACTAGATACAGAGGTCGGCTCTGTGGCTAAGTCGATGCGAACACTTCGCTTCGTAATGCCGGGATGCCGGGTTCGATTCCAGCTTTGGGCAATGCGCCTTGCGTTGGTTTCGACAGTGGTATCAAGAAAGCCGACCGTCCAGAAAGCAATGGCAAACTACTGGACGTAAATTTGCCTAGAGAAACCACACAACAGCCAGGTGCTGTTAGGGTTGGTTCTGCAACGTCCTGGAAACGATACGCAACAACCTTAGATACAGAGACGGCAAGCTTCACTGGAAAGGTCACGAGTAGTGAGCATAATTTGAATCTTTTCTCCAAGCCATGCTGGCATAGTGAGTAATGAACAGGCAGACATATTGGCTGGATCTGCAACCACTGGGTGGTGAATTGATACATGACAAGGCAGATGTGGTCAAGGCCCTTTGGAAACAAGCAATGGAATCAGTAGAGATAGAAGATTATAATGGCCTGGAGAGAATGAGGCATCTGGGTGTTACTCAGAGAAAAGGCAAGAGGGACACATAACCAGATTGTGATCGGTACCATCAGTATTGGAACTCTGCGTTGGCTGCTGAAGATGAGGACGGAGCATAAATGGGAATGTCCAGAGTGCTGTGATGTCAATTCTTGACTCCACTCAACAGAGACTGCAGAAACCGTGTGGAAAGTATGTTGATTGTTCAATCAATCCTTGCTAACATACTGGGCTTGTTTTAAATTTTAAACTTGAACACAAGAGGGATATGTCACTTTAACCCCCCCTCCCTCAGGCAACTGTACTGGAATCCCAATGAAAACAAAGACATGAAATAAAATGCATGCAATACAGTGGACACACAGTATACATTTCTTTAACATGGTAAAGAACAAATGTCATGGAGTTTCACATTGACCCATAATCAAATGTCCTGGCGTGCTTGAGTTCACCCAGTCACGCCCTGTGCCCACAAAATGTGGAGGACTGGACATTCTTCTAATCCATTTAAAATTTTCTCTTTGTGGGTACATTATATTTGAGACTCATTATGCACTTTATCTGTTTCATTTGATATTGGATAGTTTAAGAAAATGTAATACAGAGTCAAACTAAACCAATAATTGACTCTTTCGCACTGACTTTTTTGGGGGGAAGAACTGTCATGAATCCGGGAATTCACTCCAACAAATCAACCACTTTATATTGGAGACTAGTGAAAGCAATTTTGTTAATGATACACATTTTCTTTAATTTAAAAAAACTTTTTAGGAGTAATCAAAAACCAAGCGGAGAATCAAATGAATTCATTGGCCTTAAGCCTCAACAAATTTATGACTCATACTACGATCCCTGTTGGCATCTGTGGCTTAGGTGTTGCGATCGCGCTTTGTAATGCCGGGTTTGATCCCAGCTGCGGATCTTGCGCTGGTTTCGACAGTGGTATAGAGAAACCGACTTTCCAGAAAGGAATTGCAAACTACTGGAAGTAAATTTGTCTAGAAAAACCAGAACAGCAACACAATAACTGGGGTTGGTTCTGCAACGTCCAGTAAAGAATACGCAAATAACTTTTTACTACGACCCCTATTGCTATATGGGAGTCCCCGTGGCGCAGCTGCTAGACGCTTGCCGCAGATCGGAAGGTCGTGAGTTAGCTCCCTGGCGGAGCCAGACTTTCAAAAATGACCTTGGCTCCCAGGTCGACCCAGCCTCGAGTGGGTACCGGGTGCAGTCCCGGGAAGTAGAGGCAGCCGGTGTGATGCTGACCACATCACCCATCTTGTGTCGACTGGTCTATAAAAATATAGGTCTAGCCCTGTATGCCTAAAGGCGTGGAAAAGGGGTCCTTTACTTTACTATTGCTATATGTTGCTATCATTAAAGGATAAAGACAAATATGATGTCATAATGACTAAAAAAAAGTAATTTTTTCTCTCTTCAAAATAACCATATCTGGACCTTCCAAACACTACACGGGTGTAAAAAGTATCAAAGCGGTTTAACAGACATTGCGATGACTAGCCAAGCCATACTACCGAAATATAGGCTATTCAGGGAATTGTGTCAGACAGCAATGCTGAAATTTGGCATTTTAGGACCAAAAGGTTAACTGTTCTGACCTTTAAGAAATTGGCACACTCAGTGGTCCATTTGTGATTCTGTCAGCTGCGGCTAATTTTATATTTTGTCTTCTGTAGATGGGTTCGCCCATAAACAACGCAAACAAACATTTCAAGCTATCTATGCCTGAAATGTTTCCTAAAATGACTATTGTGGAAGAATCACTTGTGTTATCAAAACATGAGTTAACAGAGATTTGACCATATTTGTAAACATCAAAACAAATTTACATCATTTTAAAGTAAAACAGCCCTTTAGCAATCACTAAAATATAGCACAGGGGTTTAGAATATATGTATGAAACACAGGAAAGTTCAACAAAAGTATAACAATCTACTTTCTTTACAGTGGTGACAACAAATAATATTTCCTACAAATGTGATCTAGTAATATAACATCCACAAACATTGGCACACAGTAATCCATTTGTGATTCTGTCAGCTCCGTGGCATAATCTACATTCATCTGATTTTATATTTTGTCTTTTGTAGATGGGTTCGCCCATAAAAAACACAAACACACATTTCAAGCTATGCCTGAAATGTTTCCTAAAATGACTATTGTGGAAGAATAACTTGTGTTATCAAAACATACATTAACAGAGATTTTACCATATTTGTAAACAATATCAAAACAGATTTACAAAATTCTAAAGTATGGCACAAATAGCCCTTTAGTGATCACTAAAATATAGCACAGGGGTTTAGAATATATGTATGAAACACAGGAAAGTTTAACAAAAGTATAACAACAATCTACTTTCTTTACAGTGGTGACAACAAATAATATTTCCTACAAATATGATCTAGTAATATAACATCCACAACCCTGGCATATCTCTCCAAAAACATCAATAATATACAAACTAAAAGTTCTTGTTAGCACCTAATAATATATATGCAATGATTTCAGCTACATAGTTTCACAGAAACAAGTAAAAGCAGTGAAACTGACACTGAAAAACATGAAAAATGCATTTAAATTTAATTGCATATTAAATTTTTTAAATATTAAAATAACACACTGTATAAATTACCAAATTAACCCTAAGTAGTCTATGAAAGCATCTGAATACATCAAGTGGTAAAAAATATAAAACATAATAAGACTGCTGCAAAGAAAGTTAAAGAAAACATTAAACTTTCTTCAATAAAGCCAATATTTAGCTATGGCTTGCATACATTTCCGTGTTCTCCTGAAAACACAGGTAAAAAAGCCTTACAGAAACTACAAGCAGCTGTTTAGCATCTATAACAAACTCAACAACTATTCTCTTGTATCCTGTGAATTATTGTAAGCTCTGCATCAAAACAAAAAACAATAAAATTACCAGCACAAAAAGATACACACAAAACCTAGGATTTGACTGAAGTCATATATTCGGAGCTATCAGTCTAGATCATCAGTGTCTCAAGCTTTTTCTTCATTTTGCCCAATGGCACCTTGGTAATAAATGGGCAGCGTTTGTCTTTGGCATATATATCGAACAACATATGCTAATCGACAGATAATTACAGTGAAACTTCATTAACGTGAATTCCAAGGGACTAAAAATCAAGTCTGTGTGGTTTTTTCCCTTAAACTGCTAGCCGGGATTGGTGCATGCAACAGCAAAGTATTGGACAACTTGACATGAGCTAGTTGAGGACCTATGCTCCATTGGGGGACAGGGCAGAAGATCGGGATTAATAAAAAAATAATACATTCCTGCTGGGACAAATGAAGTGTCCTCTTAAGTGAGTTCGTGTTAACATTTTCTTAACATATGTAATAATTACCTGAATTACTTCCAGTCTTTCTTTAAACTGAGAAAGTACTTCAAGCTAACCAAAGTATAAGACAGTTCATTGACTTCCATAATCATGACACTTGAACATGCAAACTCTTCACAAAATAACGGCTTTAAAAGCAAGAGAGGAGATATGTGAACTAGAAGTTACTGACTAAACTAGAATCAAACTTAATGATCTGGCACACTGTAATCAATTTAAAAATAGCTTAGGTTAAATTACAATCACAAACTATTGTAAAATAAACAAAACACAAATTTTTCTTTCTGGTGTGTGTGCAAGAAGACAACTAGTGTATGCTAGGACCAAAAAAATAAAATGATTTAAAGATGCTTATTTACATTGCAATGTCTGTTTTGCTGAATGAGAGGAATAATCTTTAAATATTGGAAATAATTATGCAGGCTTCTTTAACCTTTGCTATATTTTATATGAGTATACAAATTTACCACTCACCAGTTGAACACTACACTACTACAACCTGTAACTTTATTATTAAAACCACCAACACCTTGTAACTAAAATCTACTCTAAAATTACAGAACTGAGCACAATATCTTAAATAGAGGAGACAGAAAAAAACATCTTTTACTGCTCAATAGATATTAAATAATGTAGTTAAAAGTTTATGAACTGATTCTCATAATAGTTGCAACATTTACTAACAGAAATACAAATAAAAGTACCATCTCATTAAAGGCTGTTTGGCCTATCCATTGGCAGACTGAAGGTGACTGCCTGTACTATCTTCTGGTCCCTGTCTGTCATTAGTCACTGAAGGAGGTTTGTCTCTTTAGTCTTAGGTGTAACCTTTCTCTACTGAGATCATATATAATAGTATGCTAAATCGTATACAGCCATCTCAACTAAGGTCTTCAAGCACTTATTTTTCACATCTTGCAATCTCTAACCATATGTATCACTTCACAGAGACAATTTCCACGCCCGACAAAAGGCTGCGATAAATCTATTTTTCCTTATCTTCCTTTTAATAAATCTTCCCAGTTGTCACATGTTCCAGTTTTTCTCTTCTCATAATGAGACCCCAAAAAATTATGACTGCCTCTCTCTGATGTTTGTGTAAGTTGTTAAAAATTGTTAACATGTACCAACAATGCCTACAGTTGTAAACAAACTGAAACTCAGCAGGCATATAATTCTATAATGAGACCAAAAAATGATGACACCCTCTTTCTTATGTTTGTGCCAGTCACACAAATTGTTAAAATGAACTAACAATGACATTTTTTTTTTAAAGAACTGGAACTATTACAGCAGACATACAATTTCATAATGATTCTTTAAAAATTTGTCTACACTCATCGATTGCTGCAAGGTTTTACTCTGCCTTTGATGATCTCACAGTCCGCCTGCTGCTACTGACGGTGTAAGTCTGTACTGGGGTTGCCAGGTCCACAGTGTAGGTTCTGCCAAAATTTTCTGGGTCCCTCTGACACCACCAAGCAAACAGATGGGGCACAATGAACAAAGCCAGGTTAACGGTCCAAAAAACAATGGCAGGCGTACCAGTCCTGGGTGACTGGTAATCTCTCGGAGTCAAGCGATGGAGAGAGCTAGATATGTAACTGAACTGGGCCTGAAATATACAAACATTACTAAATTTAAAACTGATCTTGTAAATTCAGTCACAAAATGACATACTAGGAGAGCTATCAAAGAGCAGTGGTTAGCACACATGACTGCCAGCCTGGTCATCACAGTTTCAGTCGTATTCTGAACAATCAAAATATAACTTGCTGATGCCTGAGCTGAGATTTAATGAATCAGGTGCCATCTCCACAATGAAGGTTAGCTGCAATTGGACAGCTTTTTGATCTCTTGATGTTCTCCCACTTGTATCACTGCTTACCTCTTGCTTTCTTGCCTCGACGTTTCCGTCTGGTAGTTTTATTGCGTCTTTTAATGTGGCCAAAATATTTCAGTTGTCTCTTTTTAAAGTCTATCAGTTACTTTTTTCATTTGCAGTCTTTCCAGAACCTCTATATTAAATTGTTTTTGTCTCTAGCAAATACAACCTTCTTCAGTATCCACATTTCAAGAAAGTCAGATTTTCTAGTAGCTTGTTCATTGTCCAAGTTTCTGCATCATACAGCAGAAACTCCTTTTATATGTGACACAACTTCTGCCTGTGCATATGACCTAAATCACAACATAAAACAAGTATTTCACTTATATATTTAACCCTTCCAACAAAGAAATAATCCATCATAGTTAGAGAAAAGTGTCTGAAATTTTAAACAAAAAAAAAGCTAACAATGACACCAACAGTGAAAAACACTGATAACTCACAGTGGAAAGCTACCAGTTTCTGCTCATAAGGCCACGATGTTCAAGTCCCAAGAGACTGGTAATAGATCGACAGATCAGTTGCACTTTGGTCAATACAGCCAACTGACTACACTCAGAGGAAAGGCAAGACGGACATTTCACCAGATTGTGACCGGTACCATCAGTATTGGAACTCTGCGCTGGCTGCTGAAGATGAGGACGGAGTATGCATAGGAATGCTTGAGTGCTTCAAGACAGCAAGGCAAGGGATGTTGATTTTTCAGCCAGCATCTAACTAGGGTCAGTTTCGGACATCCTAGAGTGGAAGTTGTGTTCAACTAGTCTGAATGTGATTGTCTAGTTCAAGTGTGACCTTCTGGAAAGTTTGAAGACTGTGACTGGTCCAGCAAACCGACAGTGGCTTACTTTAGTGCACGCAGAAAATGAAGAGATCTTAAAAACCGAGTAGAATGATAGGGAGAGTAAAAAAGACACTAAAAAGTACTTTATACGAAGCGAACAGAAGGGCCCGTTCCAGAGATCTCTTCCTGCCCTGACGCCGCGAGGCATTCCAGAAGTAGAGTAAAGAAGAAGATCAGCTGTCCCCCCCAAGCTGCTGCCTATAGGTTTACCATTACATCCCAAGATTTAACAATCTCAATCTGGATCACAGAACAAGGCAGATCCCAGATACCCTATTCAACTCCTTAAAAAGTCAAAATTAGGGCAACAATAATGGCTACCCCAGCCAGGTGTGAGCTGCAGCCCTATGTGGGCCAGGATGAACAGACTAAAAAGTAAACAGTAAAGTACCCTTTTCCACGCCTTTCAGGCGTACTGGGTGTAAAGAGCCAGACCTATATGTTATTGGCCAAACATCACTTGGTGGGAGATGTGGTCAGTATCACGCCGGCCACCTTTACTTCCCAGGACTAAACTGGTGCCCACTCACAGCTGGGTCGACCAGGGAGCCAAGGTCATTTCTGAAAAAAGTCCGGCCTCCGTCAAGACCCGAACACACGATCTTCCGATCCGCAGGCAAGCCGCTAGCCACTAGACCACAGTGGCTCCGGGATGAACAAATTAGTAATGAATATTCCTGCTTGTGAAACAATACTGAGACTGAGAACCAGTCACTTGTGTATCTTTTTTAAGACATTGTACTGTTCATTTTTGAGATGATCTTCATCGCACATTGGACATTGCCAGAAGTGCTCCAATCTCCTCCTGAGTATGTCTCCAAGTGCTTTTAGGCTAACAACTCCCATTCTGTTCAAGCTGATGTGACGACAGGTGGCTCCCTATGGTTTTATTATCTCGTGGCTCCAGTTGGTACACCCAGGGTATGCAGTCTATTTAGTGACATTGCAAAACAAAACTAAGCATCTGTTGACTGTAGTTGAATCAGGCAATTCTACGCTCAGTAGTAAAATCTAAAATTCTGACACCCACAAAATCAAGGTAAAGCCACCAACAGCCAAATAAAATCTTGCATGTTAAACATTTTTAAAGTGCTCATAAGTTTTATGCTACAGGTGAGGTCGAGCACCTATGACTGGTTTAAAAGCTCCCTGTGTGGGTTCCAAGGCCCCATTTTGGGGAAGAAAAGGGAAGAATAGGCCTATTGTTCCCCTAACAACAAGCATATTGTAAACGTTGACTAAAGGTTTCAGCAGGTTTTCCTTCGAAGTCAGAGCACATCTGCCCGACAGGTAAGGAACTAACAGTCCACTTACAAATCTAAAGAGATCTATCAAACAGATGTGCACGCAAATCTTAAGCTCTGGATCAAGATTAAAGTCCAAAAGTGGACAAACAACCAGAAATTTCCACGCAGAGTGACTGTGAAAAAAAAAGGGTTGCCGTGGTAAAGTGATCAACCCGTTTGCCTCGTGCCTTGAAAGTTATGGGTTTGTTTCACAGCTGTGTCGTTCAGTTCACAGGTGAAATTTTTACAGATACCTATAGATCATCACCAGAGTTATGGTGTTTGTGCTATGTGTGATATTCTCAGCAGGCGGCTAGCCGTTCTGTAGCTACACGAAATCAAACATGGTGCAATAAAGTCGATCCGCTCGACTCTTCCACAACAACAAAATCAGTTAGAAAAACTTACTTGAGCTGCTGCTCCTGCATGAACCAATGACCAGTCAGCCATCCAATGCTGGCCAGGATTGAACAATCCATAGATTGCTACTAAGTAGTACACTACAAACAGGTATTCATATGTCAGTGCCTGTAAAATACAAGTCCAGAAAAGGTATCTGTCAGCTGCTGAACACAAGAGAGACAAGCGTACATTTATGCCAATAAAGATCAAACCCATGTATTACCAGGGCCCGTACGGGATGCTTCTCCTTCTTCTTACAGTTCATCACAGTAATTTTTTGAAACAAGCTCTAAGGGTAGGGTCAGTCTCTTGGGCTACCTTGATCTCGTCAGGTAAGGGATTTACGTGACTTTGATCTTCCGTGGCACTTTTATGTTGCGCACGGGTGGTCATCACCGCAAGCTGTTCTGAAGGTGTAGGGGCATTCGCTAAATAGACATAACGAGCTCCTAAAATAAGAGGGAACGTACTCCGTTTCAAGACGGCCGCCTCAATCACCCCAGTAACGTATCTAGACTTGACCTCTATCTTGGCTACCGGCAAGTTCATGGGTCGAGCATCAAGAGTTGCACTTCTGAGCTCTATAAATTCACCTGTATACTGATCAGCTCTAACGATTTCAGGGGAACAGACCGCGGAGTAGGACAACCCTGAATCATATAGACAAGAAATTCTCTTTTTATTAGCCCAGACCTTCTCTACCACAGGTGGCCTATTGAAACGGTTATATAATTTCTCTGCGGCAGACGAACCAACAGTCGTCAACATAGCTGACAATTGAGTCCCCCCTGCTGACTTCACCTTACAATCATTAGTGTGGTGGGAATTATTTCTACAATTCCTACAGTAGGGTTTTTTAGAACTATTGTACAACTGTTTCTGTTGCGAACTGCTAAATTTAGAAGGATTCTGGTGATTTACATGAGATGGGCTGTTGACCCCCTCAGAAATTTCTTGACAGTCCACTCCTGGGCTTTGGTTTTTATCCAGAACCTGAGTTTTGCGTGCATATCTATTTTACAGATCTGGCTTAATTTGTAAGCACTGTTGCTTCCTAAAGTAAAAGCTTCACCAATGATCACAAGCAATAAACAAGCCTTTAAGTCACTAGTTTCATGAGATATCAGAATGTGACTGACTAAGAGTGAAATAATTTCAAGAACAAACAAAAATAACATATATACAACTTACAGAACTCTTACCTGAAACTTTGGAAAACCTGATGGGTCTTTCAGATAGGGTTCATATTTATTCAAGAAGGTTATGCCTGACGTACGCCCACCTAAGACTGTCTTTAAGAAAAATGAAAAGAAAGAAAAAGTTAGTCATAAACACAGAATAATAATGTTTTCTTCACCCTTTCTCAGATATAAATATGAATCTATTCATAAACATCAGCTTGTTGCATGTCCTCCAAGCCAGAGTAACGCTTCAAGATCATTCAACATCCGCGTGGAGAGATTGGTCAGGAACAAAGGATAGATGATGAGATATCATTGAGCTCACACACATGATATTACTGAGTGAACAGTACAATTCAATGTTTTAACAAGATTTTTCACTCCAGGATTGCAGTTGAGTTGAGCTGAGTGAGTTAATTCAAGAACCGACATCACATCACTCGGAGCATTCCCATAAGCGCTCTGTCCCCATCTTAAGCAGCCAGTGAAGAGTTTGGATACTAATGGTGCCAGTAGCTTTCTGATTAAACCTCCGTCTTGCCTTTCCACTGAGCCTCGAGCATCTTCCAGAACTTCTCATCACTCCCACTGCATTATTCTCACCAGACTGTGGTGATCCATCTGCTCCTTCAAACTGTACACACTCTCCCACAAGGCACTAACCACGTCTGCCTTATTGCAGGGTTAACATCCCAAGGTGGTGAATGAAACAGGTGCAATTCCCAGAAACCCCCTTCACCTGTATGGCCATATAACAGTTATACTGGGGCACCACAAAACGGTTACAGAGTAACCTGTAGACTAGTGTGGTTAGGTCTATTGTGTTTTTTGGTTTTTTCTATCTCATTGTGTTATTATTTTAAACTGAATGGACTCATACAGTCGCTGCTTTACATTAGAATTCTCTATTTAGACAGAGTTAAAGTAACTGCTAGCCAGAGTTAAAAGGGCAGTTAGCACACTGTGTTGTTGTTTACAACTAGTCTGCGACATCTGCCTCCTGTGGCTCAAAACATCCAATTTTGGCCAACCTTAAATTAGTCTAGTTTTACAACATGATTATTAAGTGGCAGTGAGTCTATCTCAACAGCCCCCGGAACATACAAGGAGAAAAAGTAAAGGACCCTTTTTCACGCCTTTAGGCATACAGGACTAGACCTCTATTTTATAGACCAATGGATACTCAGTGAGTGATGTGGTCAGTATCCTGCTGGCCAGCTTTGTTCCCCATGACTATTTACCTGGTACCCATTCAAGGCTGGGCCATAGAATTAATTAAATTGCCAAGTAAACAATTATGATAATTATAACAATCAGTTACTCAGTATATTAACTGTAACACTGAGCAAACAAATATGACACTAATTATATCCCTGAGTAAATTACTATGTTACTAATTAAATCGCTGATTAAATCAGCAGTTATTGAGAGTAAACCAGTAGGATATTAATTACATCACAGAGTAAACAATTGTGATATTTATTATATCACAGAGTAAACCAGTAGGATATTAATTACATCACAGAGTAAACAATTATGATATTTATTATATCACAGAGTAAACCAGTAGGGAACCCTTGACACCACTGAGTAAACAATTATGATTTTTTTTATATCACAGAGTAAACCAGTAGGGAACCTTAGACACCACTGAGTAAACAAATATGATTTTTATTATTTCGCAGAATAAACCAGTAGGGAACCCTTGACACCACTGAGTAAACAAGCCTTCTGATATTACACTGTTCTGGACATAATATGCAGTGCCTCCATACAAAACTGTAGTAGTTATAACCATTCAAGTGACCTACTGTTCGCTTAAGTCTATCTGCTGACCGAGCTAACCATCCCAGAAATGACAGTGACTCTATCCCTGAGCAGACAAGTATAATTGATTAAGGTCATCCAGCAGTCTTCAGTTTTTTTATTGTCTTTTTAAAGAAATATTTTTTAACAGCTGCGGACCGGCAAAACAGAAAATAGTTTCACGGACCATGTGACAGCTAATTTGGAACACAAAATTTTTTATCTGATGTCACAAACTTAAAATTTCAGCTAATGCGACATCTGCTGCTATTCATCTTCTTCTTCACTAACTGTAAACTCCGGTGGAAAGTTCTGGTTTTTGGTGCACTTCTGGACTTTGACCTTGTCTCAGAACTGGAGTTTTGCGTGCACATCAGTTTAAAATTCTTGCTCATTTTATACAATTTGCTTTCTTGCCTATCAGGCAGATGCATTGCGACTTTGAAAGAAACATCCCTATTTTATTTGTCCCCTAAAATGGGTCTTTGAAACCCACATGAGGACATCTGCTATGCTTAGGTTGTGAAAATCTATACAGCAATATAGTGCCAAAATCATGTAGCCACTATTTAATCAGAAAAACTTTCTGGCAGGCCATCACGGCATTTCCGTGGACTACCAGCAGTCAGCAGACCACACAGGAACACTGAGGTAAAATATCACAACAAAGTACACTTTACTGACTCACCAATCCTCTGGAAACTGCAAGTACAATTGCTGCCAAGTAGTAAGCCAGGAAAAGGAGAGCAACTGGTCGTTTCAGTATTGTTTCATACTGTGGGTAGCATTTTGAAAGTGAAATAAATTACTTCAAAATCATTATTATAAAATTCTATACAATAGTAAATTAGTGATTGCAAAAAAAAAAAGTAAAAGATGTTCCTACAAGACAACTGAATGTGCTCTAGCCCACTTTTGTACTCTTCTAACAAACAGAATATATAATGTCTTGTTATGTTATTACGATCGATGTCACTGCACATTTGTCATTCCCATGAGACTCTATCCTAGCCAGAGCTATAATGTCTATTTATCCACGGTGAGATCCAGTGCAGAATATACATTGTTGAGAGCGAGATAGAGACAGAGATACAGAGTGAGAGCACGTATGCACACACATATATATATATATATAGGCTAGCAAAATTTTATGCACAGTAATTTCCAAGAACACTCAAACTTATTTTATATAGAATAAAGGCATAACAATCAAAAAGGTCAAATCCCTGTGTGACTTCCGGGGACCCATTGTGAGGAAAAACAAGAAAAAACCCACTCTCTCCTAAAAAAACAGGTCGTAAGAGTCGGCCAATTAGGGGTTTCCCTTGAAGCTGGAGTTCATCCTCCTGACCCCAAGAAACCAACAGTATACGTACAAAGAAGCTAGATCTGTAAAATGGATATGCACATGAAACTCAAGTACTAGAACAAGACTAAAGTCCAGAGATGGCCGAACAAGCAGAGCTTTCTGCTGGCAGATTACAGCCGGTGAACACAGAGAACAGGTCAATCATATTCTATATTAGGTTATACAGGGACATGTGATGAATTTCATGTAAAAATTAAAACACAAAAAAAAACCTGACTTCTAAAGATTTATACTGAACTATGATTAATTCAATGGTGAGGTGGTTCACTGTGGTTCTTGGAGAAAACAAAATGTTGATAATACGGGGCACAAAACTTAAAATATCTGCAAACAGTCAAGATTACCTTGACAAATGTCCTTGCTTGAAATGGACGCTTCTCAATGTAGTAAAAAATGACAACAACCGGCAACACAACATACAATAAGTTGAAGAGGGTTGATGCTTTTATTCCAATGTTGCCTGTAGAAGACACCAAAAAAAATTCCTGACCAAAATCTTTTTTTTTTCTCTTTGTTAATAAATATTGTAACATTCTTCCTCTGCATTCATCCAAAGACGCAAGTGTGTTACACTCTTCTACAACATGGCTGTGATATTGAGCCTTTCTGCCAACACAATGGACTTCTGCAGGCACTGTTGCCCAGGTTAGCCCTCCCAGATACTGTCATTCAGTTCAGCTCACGTTAAAACCATTTATGAATTTAAAAACATCATTGACTTGCACTAACATAGTGCAGTGCTGTACCAGTGGCCAATGGAGATGTCCAGGTTGGCTGCCAAACATGTATGCCTAGTCCTGCAGATGCTAGTGAGACTGTGTATGCAACACATACATGACATTTTCTAACCTCTGAGCAGCAGCAAATATCACTTAAGCTGAAAACTGTGAGTCTGTGACATGGGGCTTAACCAACAACTACTATCTAAATTTGTTATTGTTTCTGTTAGCTATCAAGTGATCTGCAAAACAGTTATCCCTATTTGGTCAGTACCAAGATGTAAAAAAGTGGTTAGTGCATCTGCTTACCAGGATCGCGTCTAGTCTGAGCTACCAGCATTGATAGGATTTATTTGTGTGCGCACAGAATGGCTCTCGGGTTGACCCAACCTCATTTAATCTCTCTGCATCCTCTTCTTTTCCGTTTGCATTCCAAGGTTCTATTGTGATGTGTGGGAGTGTGGGAAGAGGAAGAAAGGGAGGAAAGACCCATTGTTCCCTAATAAGCATGCCATAAAAGGCGATTAATGAGGGGTGCTTCCTTCTAAGTGCTTCTGCCTGAGATATATGGAGAACCAACAGTCTGCATAACAAAGCCAGATCTGTAAAAGGTATGTGCATTCAAAACTCAATTTGCAGAAGAAGAGTCCAGAAGTGGATGCATAACAAGAACTTTTGGCCAGAGTTTATAGCCTGTGACTGCTAAAAAAAAGATATCCTCTTCTTTCTGTTGATGCGTAAGGATTCACAAGTAACATCACTGTCGCTGGTCTGTTGTGAATTGTTTTGGCCAAAATATTTACATGATCCTTCTAAAACATTTATTCTTAAAATTCTCTAATTTATGTGCGAGATTCCTGCTGTCATTCTACAACACACAATTGTGTACAGTAATTTCCAACAAAATGTTGCTGCTGCAAATTCTGAGTTTTGTCTTGAAGACAAAGTCTTTTAAAATGGACACTGCAATACTTTTGTGAATAATGATCACCATCATTGTGGGATGCAATTTTTTTATTTTAAAGCTTCATCCCGGCTGTCATTAGGGGCCAAAAATATATCCTACGGGTTGAACAGGGTTTCTGGGACATGGACCCGGATGGTTCTCATCCGAATGGTGGCTCCTTGTTGAACGTCAAATGTTGGACTTTGGGAACTTTTAACACCTAAAGGAGTGAACTGCCAACGCAGTTTCATTTAAACTCCTAGAGGATTGAACTGCCCACACAGTTTTATCTCACATCCTCCAGTTATGGTCCCTGGCACTCCACAGGGGGTATTTATTTCCCTGGCTCAAGTGTCTCGGCAGTCTGCAGGGAAGTCATCAACCCGGTTTCTTCGAGATACCAGCTCAGTGATTTTGTGTTTTGTGTGGTATTGTTTGATTTGTGTACGTGCTGATGAGGGCTCCATAGCCACAAAATTCACGTTTTGTTTGTATTTGTTGTACTGTGAATTTTCTTGGAAATAAATGTGCCAGCTATCTTTACTTCCCAGGAATCCCTTGGTACCCATTTTAAGCTGGGTCAACCTGGAAGTCAAAGTCCATTTTTGTTTTTAAAAATCCATCTTAATGCCGATCTGAACCATTGACCTTCAATCGTTTATCATTTACTTTCCATTACCAACGAAACATTTAGTTTTATTATATATTATTGCTTACTGTTTATTACAAATGCGTCACTCGGTTTACGTCGCAAACATAGCAAATAGAATGCTTGCTGCATGCTTACACCACTGGTTCAGACACATGTCATGTTTGGAGGCTATCAGTTACTAATGCTTACAATGCTAGCTGTGCTTGCATATTCTAAACAAATCGATGACAACATCATGTGACACCTCTGCACTGTAACTGTTACCTGACAATACTTATATGTGCAATCTGATCAAGCCTTGCTACTGCCCCTCACTACACATTCAACAAGTACGTTATACACTGATTGTATTTCTTTCTTTCTTTTGTACCATCTTCTGTTACATGAACCCCACTGTGGCCAAGTTTTTACTGTTAGTTCTGTCTGATAACAGTATTGCTTTAACTCATGCTTAAAGATTTGTACTCTAATGGGTAAAAAACTTTTGGGATTAAAGCCTTCTAGTAAAAGCTACCTGGGATTAAAAGAGTTAATACTGTAAAATAAAATTTAAATTTAAAAACTATCAAAAGTATAAGACAACCTGTAGCACAAGCTGGCAATAACACCACCATGCTGTTCAGCAATGACCCTGCCCAGTACAAGATTACCTCACGGTGGCTGTCCCTGTCATTGAAAAAAAATATATAAGCTAAAATAAATATGGCAGCATTGTACATGCTCATAAAGACAAGCAAAAGTAGTAGCAGTTTTCTGACAGATATTGATAATGATATAATAATAATACAACTGTGCAATCTCTACAATGGCAGTTGGGTGCAATACAGCCATCTCTAACTATGGGAATGGCAGCGCTCAACATATCTCTAAATATGGGAATGGCAGCGCTAAATATATACAGTACAGAGCTGAAAAGGAGAACTGAACAAGTATCAAAGAAATGCTTCTTTTTATCAGAAATTCCTCTTATGTGGATAAGAGTTTGAGCAAGTAACATCACCGGGGATAAATTGTTCTTCACAACACAAATTCATCACATCAGAGATCGCTTTAAGCGATCTGCACTGTACTAGATTTTTGAAGTCAGGCCAACATCCAATACCTGTAGTTTGAGAAAATATTTAAACTGAGGATAAAGCATAGACCAATCCACTAGAAAGTCAGAAGACTATCCACTGTGCTAGTACAATTAATGTAAAGCAGTGTTCCTAAACAATGAGACATCCTGGCAATAATAGTCAGAATGTCCTTGCACCCGAATAGACAAACAGATTGGCTGGATCTGCACCGCTGGGTGGTGAATTGATACATGACAAGGCAGATGTGATCAGAGCCCTTTGGGAACAAGTAACAAAGATATAAGAGAAACTAGATTATTATGGGCTGGAGAGAATGATGCATCTGGGTGTGACTAGAGGGTCCGGCCAGCATACTAGGATCAGAGGAAAGGCAAATTACACATACAACCAGACTACGACCGGCACAGTTGGTACTGGAACTCTGCTCTGGCTGCTAAAGATGGGGATTCAGCGCATATGGGAATGCCCCAAGAGCTGTGATATCAATTCTTGACTCAATTCAACTCAACTGGTTTACAGCAAGGCATGATACCTGCAATTTTTCAGCTATATAGGCAACTTTCAGCAAATCCCTGATTAGTCACCTTTTATGACATTGCTTTTTAAGGGGGTGGAGTGTAAATCCCTCACCCACCCACACACACATCAAATCTGGAGCCCCAGAGAGCCACATGGGGAGCTGCAGTCTGATTTTTTTAGTTATTTTTTTTTATATGAATTACTTTGAGTAGTGAGCATTGTTCAGTTTCTCTGGTCACTCTTTACTGGTAATGCACAACTTTAATATGAAGATCTTTATTCGAATGAGCTTTCGGTTTTTGTTTTTTTCTGAAGCAAATAAGACCCTGTCTAGCTAGACTCACTTTGTCTGGTTTCACTCTTTGGTTTCAGTTATCTTTGTTGACTACTGATCTGATTACATGGGTAGTTTCTCCTGCATATATCTTTAACAAGGCAGCTGGCACATTGAGTTGTGGTTTACAGCTAGGATGCAATAGCTAGGCCTTTCAGTCCAACACATCTTAATTCAGCAAATATTCAATTAGTCAACTTTTATAATATGCTTGTTAAGGAGCAGTTGGTCCACTCCCATCTGCCCTTGCCTTTTAAAGGGGCCCTACAACACAGGTAGGGACAGGTGGGGAGTTGAATTATAAAGGAAACTTACATGCCAAGGGACTGCAAATAAACTGCATTACCTGTTTGTGTAGAGTGCTACAGATGCAAGACACAAAATGAAGTGGACTATTCCATTCCAGTAAGATGTCATAATTCCATGGGCTGTCTCCAGGTACGGCTCCACAGATGACACATTGGACAATTGAGGAACTTTCAAGTAGCCATCTGATTCCAAAGCATTAAAGAAGCTGCTTGTTGCATCCACACAAAAGAGGCTAAATGCTGGAGACAAAAAATAAGATGGTTACTTGGCGGTGATAATTTGGTCCTTATGAATCTCAGAGAGTGAGTCTGCATCATGTCTCTCTAATCCTGCCTAAAATTAATTACAATGCAAATAATGTAAAAAGTAACAAACAAGGCAACTCAGTTCCTAAAAAAAAACTAACAAATTATGCTTTTAAAAAAAAAAAGATACTGGCATAACCCTGGTTCTTCTTCTTATAGTCTATGCCCCAAAGGGCTGATAGTCTACAGCAGTGTTTCCCAAATCTTTCTTAGTCGTGGCGCCTTTTTTCAATGAAAATGTTTCCACAGCACCCTAACCTAAGTAAAAGTATGACTATTTGTATGAAAGAGATAAAAAAAGAAAAATTAGCTTTGCATGTGCATCCATTTTACAGATCTAGATTTTTGCAGACTGCTGGTTCCTTGTCCCTTAGGCAGATGCACTCTGACTTTGAAGCAAGCTCCCCATTTAGTCGATCTTATGACATGCTTTTTTTTTTGGTGAGCAATTGGGTTTAATCTTGTTTTCTCCACAGTTGGGCCCCGGAACCCACACAGGGATACAGCCTTCTGTCTGACATACTTTCAATCATTTCTGGCACATATTCCTAGTTACTAAACACAAAACTGGGAACTGTCAGATTCTTATTTGGAAGCAGTAATTATTTGTCATTGTCAATCAGCAGGTCCTTTCTAGAATGTTGCTCTCTTCACGGCATGTCTGAAATGCTCTCTTTCGTTAGCCAACTGTCCAGCCCCATGTGCTTTCTCAGCCTGTGCATCTTCGATGTCATGTATCCACCTCTGTGAAGGCCGGCCTCTGCCTCAGTTTTTGTGTGTGTGTGTAAATATCACCATTCTCGCCAGGGTTCTTAAGATGGCCAAAATACCTCAGCTTTTGGGACAGGGTGCTGTTTATCAGCCAATTCTCTTTGAATGCCTCGATGTTCAGACCATGTGGAATGTCTTTTTTTTTTTCTGCTTGGTCCACAATCATCACCATCATGTGCCCTGCTAACTGGCATACGCGCTCATGCGTCTCCACAGATCACGATCCCTGGTTGACTGAAACAGCTCTCTTGTTCATATCCCTCCATGCCATCGTTTTAGCCCATCCAGCATCTACTCTCTTGGTCTGCCTCTACCCCCTCTTCCACTGATCTTTCCAGTTGTAACGATGTTCTTCAATGTCTCTCTTCTCATATGTGCCGAAGAATAGTGTTTGCCTCTTTCATTTTGTTGTATAAAGAGATCTACTTTCATTAGACTCTTTCAAGCAATCGTTGTTAGTTACTCTGGCCGTCCAAGGTATTTGTAACATTTGTCTCAGAAACCACATCTCTGTTGCTTCCAAATTCTTCTTAATTTGTTCAGTGACATTCCAAGATTCCCTGCCATGCAGCAGAAGAGGTTCTATGTAACATTTTAGCAACCTCTTTCACAATATTCTAAGACTTTTGATATAGCATTTCAGCCCAAAAGCTTTTTTTTATATGTATTTTTTTTTTTTGTGCAGAATCTTCCCAGACCCAATTTGTGCTCCCTCTCAGTACTGGATTGTAGACTGTTAACACTGAAATATCTAAAAATCTTTGGAGAAAATCTTTATAAGCCTAGGACTACTTGCCAGCCAACTACTGCTATGCTGATTAGCCTGGTTATATCCTAGAATGACCTTATATATGTGAAGTTCAAGTACTCCAATTGTCTGCCATTTTTTTTCTTTTAAATTTTGTTCAGCACTCTATGAGGAACCTAAAGCCTTTGAGTGATAAACTAAATCAGAAACATCTCTAACTTTTTAATTTGTTTTGACACTGAACAAACTTTGAAGTGTTATTCTCACATTTGGATATTCACTGCTCTTGTGGCTGCAAAACCATGGTAAGTTAAGATTTTGTGGGAAAAATTTTGTCTTTGTAAACATAAAACCTGCTGAATTCTTTTTTCCTATTAACTATGACAGTGTTAAACAAAAACATATCACCAGATTCAAAGTATATATTCATTCCTCTTTTTAAAAAATATATATACTTTTGTAGGGATTAGAAAGATTTTACATTCTCAGTGCCTTTTTTTTAAAATTAATGTGAGCCAAGTCTCAAAATTCATAGGTGAGAAAGAATTAATACTGCAATGATTATGCAAATATTTATCTTTGTACAATGTGAGATGGCAATCTTTTCAATCGGCCCAGGCTTCATACAAGGAGTAAGGTGCAGACAAGATGCACGAGGGACTTTCTATTTGCGGATGATACAGCCAGACCACATATAGAAAATGATCTGCATATTCTAATGAACTGCTCTGCAAATGCATGCAAAGAACTTGGAGTCACCTTTAGGCTCAACAAAATGCAAGTGATAGAGATGAATACACTAAACCCGCTAAGCACTAGCTCTTTCAACCATGAGCTGTTAGTTGTACAACACGAACACATAGGCTCTCGCTTCACAGATGATCTTTCCCTAGTAGCAGAACTAAAAAGACATAGGAAAAGCTTCTGTAATGCTTTCCAACTCCCAAGAGTGAGAACAAACAAAAAGCTTACGGACATGACCACAATTAACGTTTATCTGCATCTTGAGCATGCTCCTTTATGGCAGTGAAGATTGGACTATATGCTATTCAACAACACAAAAGACCAAATACCTTCCACATACATTGCATGAGACGCACTCTTTATATATCATGCAAGATTTTGTCCCAATGAATGTGTACTTAAAAGTATGGTAAAATGGTAATAGGGATAAGGTCTGCAAAAAGCCAACACTATGCAAAAGCGTGTCCTGCAAGACATCAACATTGACAAAGAGAGATCTGCTGCAGACCGACTCCTCTGGATGCAGGCAGTAAAAGAAGGACTGTCACAGTTCGAAAGAAGCCAAATCCAGCAAGCTATATTGTGTGAGAGAAAACCAGCCACAGAATATCAAAGTTTTTATGTGGACTATATGGGAGAGACTGATGCCACTCCCGTTTGCAGATGCTGTTCCCAATATCACAGGCACAACTCCATGAAGGTCCCATTGCAATGAAGGCTGATGGTTGCCTACTTCTGACTGAGACTGTGTTGCCTATGACAGTTATTGTGGATTTTAAATGTAAGTTAAGTGCATTTTTATTTAAGTGTACTTTTCAAATGTAGCCTGATAATGATCACAATCAGTCAGATTGTGGTTACAGTTACAGGTTTCGGGATTTTAATTTTTGTCCTTTTTTTTTGGGGGTGTGGTTTTTGAGTTTGTGTGTGTGTGTGTGGGGGGGGGGGGGGGGGTCAAAAAGTTAGAGTGATCCATGTTGCTTCTGTTTACTTCTTTACTTGATAATAATCTTATCTAATGTTCTATTTAAAGAACTCCTATACGACCAACAGTTTCGTCCTCCTGCTCCTCGCCTTTCGCAGGTAACAATGCTCCTGCTGCCGTCCAACCCTCCCATCCCATAAGCTCTAATGTCACCGGTCTAGCGAGCCAGCAGATTTTTTTTTCAGCACTAAAAAAGTAGGTCAGGAACGCCAACATCAAATAGTAACACCGTTGCTGTCACAAAGTTCTTTAAAATGCATGTACAAATTTGTAAAAGATATCGATTCAATGCACATTTCCTCTTCTGAATAAGTAACTCACCATACATGAAAGGGTCCACCTTTCTGAAGTTGCGTCGAAACAGAAACAATGTTGCAACCAGAACAACCCCAATGTAAAGGGCCCCTGCCAACAATACAGCACGTTCACTCTTTAATATATTCAACTTGTTTAACACTATTGCTACAGGCCATGATGTCAGTGAAAGCAGAAAAATGCCAATCGCTACGACTCTGCTCATTTTCCTAACTGTCGAATTAACTGTATTTTCCAAAAATCATAACAATGCACAAACTATTGCGATTTGCCTGTTCGATCAGGGCGCTTTGTGGTTCAAAAATATGTTTTATGCCAGACAGGACTTTGCGCCGAAATTCGGACATTTTGGTTAAGTGAATTTAAAATGAAGTTAGTAAGGTTTGAAATGCAAAAATAAATATTTACTCTCTATATTTATCACAGCTACTTCAAAATCGTCACTCTACGATTGCTGAAACAGAAACTGACAATTCAATTTCTAAACTATTTTATCTCTTGTATAAATTGTCTAATAAGGTAAAAATCTGGCACACGATTATGAATATAAAATAAAGTAAAATAAAATAGATTGTGCAGATCTCAGTCATCCCCTTGTGGAATGCAATTTTTCGTTTTTTGAAGCCCAACCCTGGCTTTTGCTTGGGGCCCTGAATATAGCTGGGCCACAAGTGTGGCCATAACGGCTGAAAGGGATTTCTGGGACCTCTCCACGGGCGACCCTCATCCGCATGGTGGCACTTTGTGTCACCAGGTGTTTTTTTTTGTCCGCTTGTGTGATGGCCTGGTGGGGTGCAACAAGCATGCAAGCCACAGACTGTGAATATATCCCACCTCCCACTCACACTAGACAGCCTTAAACGGTACCAGGTGAAGTCCTTGGAAGTAAAGATAGTCTGTGTGATGTTGGCCACATCACACATCGGTCTATAAAAATATAAGTAACTTTATATTGTTTTCTCTCAATTGATGTTTGAAATAATGCTAAAAGCTTTGTTACTATTGGTCAACTTGTTACAATCTTCTATTTCTGCACATCTGCTTTCTATCCAACTTTCTTTTGCCCGTGGCATATCTTTTCTACTTTGAATATTTATCTCTCTATACTTGTCTGCTAGTTGAGGATTGTGCCTGTCTTTCTTGAGGTGTCTTCGCTGGGCATAGGCCTATGTGTTAAGAATTTATAGAGTGACCCATGTTTGCTTTGTTTGTTTTTTTTTTTTTTTTTTTACGTATCCCAATTATTTCTTGTGTTGTTTCATTTTTTTTTTTTTTGGTGAATTCATTTGTTAGTGTTTCTAACACTTTTAATGTTGTTAATAAGAGGAGCGAACTTTCTTGCAATTTTGGCTCTGACATTTTCCGCCACCACCGGATCCTTTAGTTTGTCAATGTCGTATTGCAGTCGTATGGTCTTGGCACAATTTAAACGTTTGAGGTGGATTCTAAAATTTAGCAGCACCATATTGTGATCACTTTCTATATCAGCTCCTGGATAGCTCCTTGTCTTTGCTTTGTTTATCCCAGATTTAAAACAATTTGGACTAGTATGTAGTCAATTTGGTTGTGATGCTCGCCATTCGGTAAGTGTCATGTCAAAATTCTCTTAGCTAGGAGGAGGTTATTGAGTTTGCAAAATTCTAGTAGTCTGAATCCTCTCTCATTGGTGATTTTGTTGCAGAAGGGTCCACAAGTGTCTGTCCAGTCTGCCTGCGCATCTGTTGCTACCTTAGCATTCCAATCTCCCTGGATTATCATTACATCTTTCTTTGGTGTTTTGGAGTTGGTTATAGAAAATCTCAGTAGAGTTGTCATCGTAGTCTGTAGTTGGAACACAGACTTGTATGACCATAATATTGAAAGGGGTTGCGTTTAAGCTCATTGATATGAGTCTGCTCCAGACAGGACTGCATCCAGTAATTGTGTTTCTAATATTCTTTTGCACAGTAAAGCCAACGCCGTTTACTCCTCTATCTTCTCCACTAAAGTAAAATTCATGTTCCTGATCAGTTGTTATTTCTCCAAACTCTTTCCACCTAGTCTCACATAGACCAATGAGATGCCAACTATACCTTTCTAGGGAATGTTGTAGCTCTGCTAGCTTGCCAGTCTGCATTCCAAGTGCCAAAAACCGCTGTGTTCCTTCCAAGTATACACTTGCTCTCGTTTTGATCAGTAGCTAACTTTTCGTGTCCGCCCTGATCTGGGACGGATGGCGCGGTCCTTGGTAACCCGGATGACGACCGAGTCAGTGTAGTATCCGTTCTATTAATAAACAGCATGGTGTAGTTAGAATAAATCAGGGAACATCTCATCCTTTCACAGTGACATCTGGAGCAAGACAGGGGTGTGTCTTATCACCACTGCTGTTTATCACCTACATCGACAGTATATGCAAGAATGCCAAGCCCATGAATGAAGATCTTAGTAAGATCAACGAATTACTCTTTGCAGATGACCAGGCCTTGATAGCAGATACAGCCATAAAATTGCAACAACATCTAACATCCATGAATGAAGAATGTAAAACAAATAATATGAGAATCAACACTGAAAAGACAGAAGTAATGTCAATAGGAAAAAAGAAGACAGATCTAAACATAGCAATTGAATACAAAGGCATTAAACAGGCATCTGGGTTTAAATATCTGGGAACTACATTTACCAAAGATGGGAAATTGGATAAAGAAATTGACATTAGATGCAGTAAAGCAAACCAAATATTGGGACAGCTAGCCCCCCTCTTACAGCATAAGACAATCCCAATCAGCACAAAGAGACATCTTATTCAAAGCATATTTATTCTAACTCTGTGCTACCAGTGCCAGACATGGTCACTCACAACAAACCATAAAAGAAAATTAGAAAAGAAATGAGATGCCTGAGAAGGGCTGTAGGAGTGACCATAAGAGATAAGATCAGGAATGAGATCATAAGAGAACAAGTCGGCCCAGAACCAATTCTGGATTACATACAAAGACAGCAAGTGAAATGGTTTGCCCACTTAGAGAGAATGCCTTGTGACACCATACCATACAAAGCATACATGGAAAGAGAAGAAGGACGTAGAGCACGGGGTAGACCAAGAACAAGATGGAAGGATAACATCAGAGAAACTCTACAGCAGCACGATGTGCCTATGGTCGAGGCAGCCAGAAGAGATAGAAACAGAACCTTATATCTCCCTCGACACCCACAGCGGTAAAAGAGGAAGTGAAGAAGAAGAAGAAGATGGTGCGACTCGGGCAGTATTTCAACCCTGGCGGGGCCCACTCCTTTTCAGATGGTCATTTCCCTGTTAGCCTGTATCCTCGCGGATACAGTTTCCAGTCTGCACCACGGAGAGGTGGGTTGACTTGTGTGATCACGGGACAGCAGCAGGCTACTAATTTTCACTTTTCACCCTACTAGGAGAGCCAGCTGCCCCCAACACTGCTGGCTGCAGTGCCAGGCGTGACCACACCTTACAGACCAACGCCATCCAAGACACAGAAGGTAAATACTCACAGAAAGTAATGACATCCTAAAAAGATGGTCTGAATATTGTTCGAGTCTGTATAACGAACAAACAAATAGCAATACTGACATCCTTGAAAACAGCCAAGCACAGGAAGATGACAGCTTCCCCATACTCGGGGATGAAGTAGAACTGGTCATCAGAACTAAAAAAAAAAAATGTTAAAGCTAGGGGGATTGGCAATATCCCAGCTGAGATCCTTAAGGCGGGAGGAGTGGACGTCTTCGACATCCTCACTGAAATCTGTAACAAAATTTGGGAGACTGGTGAATGGCCATCTCTTTGGACCAAATAACTCACCATTACGATCCCAAAAATTTACAACAATGTCAAAATTATGGGATTAAAAGTCTTATCAGTCATCCCAGCAAAGTCATGCTCAAGATACTCCTAAACAAATTACAGCATGCAACACTCTGGGAGGGACCCTTATGAAAAAGTACAATATGGGTAAAACCCTCAAACATAATATAGAACATCTCTATGCCAAGGCCAGCAGTGCTGTCAAGCTGAACGGACAAATAGGAAGCTGGTTCCGAAAAACAGTAGGAGTCCGGCAGGGCTGCCTCCTCTCTCCAACACTGTTTAACATCTTTTTAGAAAAAATTATGACTGATGTCCTAGAACGACATCATCAAACAGTTAGTATTGGAGGTCGAACTATAACAAACCTAAGGTTTGCAGATGACATCGATGGGTTGGCCGAGAATAGCAAGAACTAGTCGAGATTGTAAATCTTCTTGAGGAAACATCAACCAAGTATGGCATGGAATTAAACGCAGAAGAAACATAAGTTATTACTTATAATCCATCTGGCAGAATTTCCCCAATCTACATTGAAGGTCACAAATTAGTACAAGTGACTCATTTTAAATAATTAGGATCCATTTTAAGTGACTTGGGGTCACGACGACTAGGAGTAGTCTGTGTCTATTGTTGACTAGGGTGGTTTTTGTTTATTGCCCACGGAGTGGCTTGTTTACGTCTCGACCTGAACTTGGGGTCATTTTATTTTGCATCTTGTCTCCGTATCAAGGTTTAACTGTAGGTCTGTTCAAATATTAGGGAGCCTTGTGTGAAGTACACCGACCGAGCCAGTTACGCAAAGAAGTCTTTTAACATTGATGTTAACAGTCGATACATTGTAGGCTGCGGCCGAGGTCATGTCGCTCGAATTTCACTGTAGCCTTTCCCAAAGCCGAGGTAATTGTGGTGAAAATGTTACTCGGTGCCCCGCGGCGTTGGCAGTGACGAGAAGAGTGTCTCTCGATGGCTGACCGGCCGAGACATTGGCAAAAGTAGTGACGTGTCTCTCGTTGGCCAGACGGCCGAGACAAGTGTGCGACATGTCTCTCGATGGCCTTGCAGCCGAGGCAATGAAAATTTGTAGGTCTTCGGCTGAGGTTGTGACCGAACATGTCAGTCTGTAGACTTCACCGAAGCCGAGGTAATGTTCGATGCCCGTTGTAGGCTCACCCAGAGCCGAGATAGTGATCACAAATGTCAGTTTGTAGGCTTCCCCGAAGCTGAGGTAATGTCCGATATGTCTCCCGATGGTCATGCCCTAGAGACAGAATTAAATCTATTGAAGGCTTCCCCGAAGCCGATTTAATGTCCGTTATTTCTCTTGATGGTCATGCCCTAGAGACAGAATTGAATCTATTGTATGCTTCCCCGAAGCCGACGTTATGTCCGATGTCCATTGTAGGCTCACCCAGAGCCGAGGTAGTGACCGAATAGTCTTTTGTAGGCTTCCCCAAAACCGAGGTAATGTCCGATATGTCTCTCGATGGCCATGCGGCCGGGACAAGACCGGAAGCAGTCTAATAAAAGCTTCGTGGCTGAGTTAATAAACAGCTGAGAGAACTTATCTGCGAAAAATCACTGGACGTCGGAGTGGAAATCCAACTGATCTAGAATCCTGATGTTAGCTGATTACTATGTTTATATTGTTGCAGTTCCATTTTTTTTAGGTTTCGCTTGTTGTGTGTCAGTGATGATTTGGTATGTTTTTAAAGGCATTGTTCTACCGAGGAGCGGATTAGATGGGAGCTTATTCTACTCTGATGGTGTCTCGGACACCAGCGCACATGCTAACGTGTTCCGATCATATCGCCATCATTGATGTAGATGGGGAGTTTGTAGTGAATTTACAGTTGTTTCATGACTACTGCCATCATTGATGTAATTTCTTATTTTGGACTTAACGTTCCTTGTCAAGTGTCCTTGGGACGAGTTATGCTTTGCTCATATGTCAATGACAGTTATTTGTGGGTGCATGTTAATGAATAATGCTGCAAGAAACTAGTGATTACGTGATGTCAGGAGGATAATTTTATTTTAGGTGGCTATGGCCAGTAACTCTGTGGGATGTAGAACACGAGTTGGAGGAGGATTTGTAGACAATAATTGTTATCTATTGTGTAGTTGCCGGGACGTCAACAAAAAATAATGTACAGACATGGGATAGGCTGGAGAACGCCAAAAATTGCTGTTAAGCAGCTTGTCGATTTTGGTTTGTTTGGCCCATACCTTCAGTTAGTCTGGTTTACAAAAGCGGAAAAGTCTGGCCCCTGTGTATAAAAAGGCCAGCTCACTATTTTTTTTTTTTTTTGACTTCCTGACGCACCCTGAAGGAAGCCTATCCAGCTGTTGTGGCTCTACACATTGGGCTAGCCAGCATGGGTGACTGCAGGGGAAGGCCGGTTGTCTGACTGATTTCGCGTCGGTGGTATGTTTCCATAGTTAGCCCTGAAATTGTATCTAGTTGTTAAACTGTGTAATATGTCGGGGTGTATTCTCGCTAGGATGGCAGGTCGCTATAAGTGATTTGTTGGTCTAGTGACATATTGAAGCTTAACGTACATGTTAAATATGTTTTGGTTTTTGCCATTGTTGAGGTAATCTCGCTGGGCGTATGGTGTCATTATCATATTTCCTTGTTAGCTACAGATGATTAGCACTTCAGATTCTGGTCGAGCACGTTGGTTGTTGTTAATGTATTATTTGTGAAGTAGACATTAATTTGGTGTGTTCAGTTCAGTGAAATAAACATCTGTTTAATGTGATGATTATAATTAATTTGCTTGATTTAATTTAGGATCTTTAGTCTGCGCACATGGTTCGTCTAGGTGTATGTAACCATGTAGTTAGGTTGTCGTCAGGTAACTCACTATGTAGATATTCTCTGTGTGGGTCTCAGTGAATCATTCTAGGATCCCTGCACAAAAGTTACCCCTTGTCTTTTCTTTACTTTCCTTTTTTTTGCTGTTTAGCGGGGAACTATTACATTTTGTCCCAATCACAATTTTCCTTTCTCTCCCCTACTTCTGTGTTTTTCGGTCCCCCCCCCCCCCCCACCCATTAGCACAGAGATAAAAAAAAAATTTCATGTAAAACTAAGATTCGATTGCTTAGAGCACTAGCTATTAGTATATTTACAGATAGCTGTGAAACGTTGACCTTGACAGCTGAACTTGAAAGAAAGATACAAGTACTAGAAATGCGATGTTTCAGCAAAATTCTTGGCATATCATATAGAGACCACATTACAAACGAAGAGGTTCGCCATAAAATTAAACAGCACACTGGCAACTATGAACCTCAGTGAAAAGGCGAAAATGCAATGGTATGGACATGTAATTAAGATCTAAGGGCCTCTCAATAACAATACTGCCGGAGAACGGGCATGCAACCATGAAGTCCATCGCAACTGACCGTAAAAGGTGGAGAGAGATGACCGGACAGTCAAAAGAAACTGGTGACCCAATGACACGTAGTTTTACGGGATGATGATGATCTTCATATGCCTAATGCGTCACTGACGTGTAAAAGGACCTTTACTTATTAACCCACACTGGACTTTTTTTTCCCCCGTCAGGGAGATACGGTAAACCTTTTGGTAACATCCTGGAGGGGACACATAGGTCGATCGATTATTAATCATATAACTTTTAAATACTGAAAGCTATAAAACATGTATACTTTCTTCATGTACTACTTACTGCCGCTGCTAATACTACTTCTCCTGCTACTACCACCATTACCATCATCAAGCTTTTTGTTTTTTCCTAGGAGAAAAAAGGTGCCCGTACTCACCAAAAAATTACTATTACAGTAGCACTAAGATAAATATGAGACTAGCGTAGCCTGTTGCCATAGAACTTGTGGTGCCTTCTGCTATATTTTGTGTGCAACTGTCAGTATGTTGTAATTACTTCTTCCATCGACGATGAAATGTGATTCTAGTGGCCCACTGTTTGTTTTGACACTCTGACGGCGGTCGTATGCATTCAGTGCATATATGTCTTTACTGGCTTTGCTGAGACTGCAGTCTCTGTCAAATTTTTTTCTCCAAGGGACGATTGTAGGCATTCTGGGTGGTCTTCACTGGCACAAAACCAGTGTCTGTGTGGTGGTCATACGTTTGTCATGAAGTTGGAGCTGCGATTAACTTATTTTCGCTGGAAGAAAATGATGCCTGAAAAGATGGCACCCAATACCGCGCGTACCACCGTAGGGAGGAGGGCAATACTCCGTTACTGCTGCTTCTATTGCTGCTACTGTTTTTACTACTGAGAATGAAAAACAACGTCTAGATTGAGATACAAGATGATCTTCTCGACTTTAACTTAATATATGAAATACAAGGAACTCTAGAAATGTTATACAAATGATTTATTATCATCTTTAGTATAAAATCAGATTTCTGATTATATGAATAAAAAAGCATCTGGATGGATAAAACATTGAATCATTAACGGTTTACCGGTCAGTATAAACACTAACATGTAAATGAACTATGTTTCCACTGTGGCTACCTGGTCTTAATAGGGTCTTGCCAGTCACACCACCACCGTGATTTCCATGCCTCCTTATAGCATAATATAACATTATTGGCTGGAAAGGTGCCAACAACAAGTAAGGGTATGATATGAGGCCAACAATTTCATTGAGCAAATGGCATTTGAGAAGTGTTATGGTCAGAATCCTCTTCTTTTTTTTCTTTCTGTCTGTGGTTTTCAGGTGAAAAGCCTCTATTAAGTCTGTGGAGCAACTCATGTCTTCCACTATTCCAGCAGCTTGGTTTCCACTGGAATGCTAACCGGTCGAATCTAGGATATCTCTACTGCAAGCAGAGAGCATGTCTGGGTAATTTTCAGGTTTTCATCCGATCTCCTCGGCTGCGAGACTTGGTAGGGAATTCCTAGGTCCTATAGTATAGGGGGATTAGGGTTAGTTTCCTTGTTTTCTTCTTCTTTTGCTCACCTTATTATCTTATCTGAGGCTGCGACAGTCGCCATGTATGCATACTCGTCGGTAGGGTTAGATACAGGAACACTGACAGGTCAAGCAAATTCACAGTGAAGGTGAAGTCTCACAAAGTAAGAACACTACTTGCAAACAGGGCACAGTGATGGCAATGAATGAAAAACAGTAACACACACTGGAATCGATGATGCAATAAACGATGAATATGCTGAAAATAACCAACACATGACACGCCAAGAACACAGTAGTTTTCGTGTCCTAGAGTTTCTGTTAAAGAAACACTGACTAACACTAACCCCCAATCCCCCCATACTATAATACCTTCCGGTGAACTACATAGGAATTCCCTATCAAATCTTGCAGCCAATGAGATGGGGTAAAAAAAGCTGAAAATAACCCATGCTTGTAAGCACTTCAGGTAGTAATTGTGTGGTGGCATAGTTTTCAGGTTCTGCTGTTACACTTTTAGTCCTTCTTCGAATCAGCGCCTCTGACTTTAGTATTAGTACTCTTTTCTGTTAGGATGAGCTTCCTTAGATGGATCGCTGTCCCAAGCTGATAAGCTCCATCTGCCTGGCATAAGGTCAGTATGATTCCAGCTCTCTTCACCTTTCAGATATTTCTGACAACAATTTTATGAGACTGATTTAAGTGCAGATAAAGAAAAACATTCATAGTTACAGTGGAATAAAAATAGAACCTGTGTGTAGGTAAGCTAGTAGGCCAACTACTAATCTACTTCTACTGATAAAATGTTCCCACCATTTCTAATGTCACATATGCTAGTTTCCTTTTCTCTGCTCATTTTTGTTTACAAAAATTTTATCTTTAATAAAATTAAACACTCACTTCTCTCTTTATCTCAAAACAAGTGAATTATATATCAAATTAATTGTATGCAGTCTATACATAAATTCATGCAACAGCTAAAAAAAATAAATAATACTAACAAAACTGACATTAACAATCATTATGACACTGAAAATTAAGGTGTCATTTTTAATACTGTCAGTGATACAGTCAATCCGCAGTGTAAAAATTATAATATGTAAAAATACATAAATGACATTAGAATTTGCAATTCACAAAAGTGACATTGATCATGCTGTTAACACATCCATTACATCACAAATGCTGGTGTAAATATGTTTAAAAAAATATTATTTAAACATAAAATTGTTTGCTTTAAAGCAAGATATGTATTAAGTCACAGCATAGAAATTACAGTTAACAAATTTAATTTATATTTTTATAGACCAATCAGCAGTTGGTGCATCATATGGTCAACAACACATCACCTCTTTTTCTTCTGCTCGTTATCCTGCGGTGGAGTACAGGCTCTCAACCAACTCACGCCAAGTTTTCCTATCCTTTGCCATTACATGCAGCTCACGTGGGTTCTGGGGCCCCATTATGGGGAAAACAAGAATAGACCCATTGCCTCTCCAACGAGCATGTCATAGGAGTTGACTAATTGGGGACTTCCTTCAAAGCTGGAGTACATCTGCCCGAGTGGCAAGAAACAACCAACTGCACATAAATCGCATCAGACAGCAGAACATGTACTAGCTTTCACTAGTGTATGAACAAACTGAAAGAACATTAGATTTTGAAAAAAAAAAAAATGAAGCTTGATGTTAAAATCATATAATTGAGAAAGAAGTATGTAAATCCTTTGTTAGTCACCTTTTACGACATGCTTGTTAAGAAGCAGGGTCTCTTCCTTTTCCCAATACAGGAAGAAAAGGAAAATAACCGCCTGCATTCCTAAGCATGAGCTATAATAATACAGTAACAATTGGTAACATGAATTCCAAGGGACTGACAAATTCAGAGTTTGTGTTTTAAAAATCTGTGCTGACTGGAAACTAATAAATACCTTGCTGGAACCAAAGATTTGTCCATGTTAACTAATGTTCTCCTTAAACAAGTTTATGCTAACCAGGTTTTACTGAAATAAAGTTTAAGGGCAAATTTTAAAAAAAAAAGTTAAAAAAAAAAGAGTAAAAATGATTTTATAAGTGTCATGCTATTTCGTTATAAAATAAAAAAAATAAAAGGAAAATTATAAAGAATGCTCTTATTTATCCTTCCGGTGCTTTTTAATATTCTCTACTCTTGATTTTGAGTGTTCAATAATTTGAGTGCGCCCAAATCTGTTAGTATTCTGCAAGCACCACCACGCAAACAGATGAGGCACAACAAACAGTGTCAAGTTGACTGTCCAGAATACAAGTGCCGGTACTCCTGCACGGGGACACTGAAAGGCCTTGGGTGTTAGGTGATGACATGCGCCAAACATGTAAGAGAACTGTGCCTGAAAAATAAAAAAAAGAAGCATTTTAAAAGTCATTATTTTAAATTCTCAAAGACTAGAGAGTAAGCGTACAGTTTTGGCAATGCAGGAAATGTGACTGATAACTCTTTTAAACTAGTTTTATTTTTGAAATGATTCCCCCCCCACCCCCCCCCCCCCCCCCCCCCCCCCCCCCCCCCCCCCCCCCCCCCCGCCTAAAAAAAAAATTACAAAATAAAAAAAAAAAGTGTGGAAATAACAATTTAACTCAAATGTTATCTATTCCTTGTATGGGTTCCTGGGCTTCATTTTGTGGGGAAAAAGGAACAGACCCACTGCCTCCCTTAACAAGCATGTCGTAAAAAGTGACTATTTAGAAACTGGACACTCTTCCGAATAACGGTCCCTTATTATTCAAAGACAAAAAAATTCCAATCAGGGCCTAAAGAGGTCATGTAGTTAAAATTATAAACCGGAAAACTACGAACTATGCTTTGCTTTATTATATAATTTCATTTGAATGAAATTTCAGAGTCATCGCTAGTACAGTTGATAAGTATTCTGCCTGTCACGCGGGTGATCGGTGCATGATTCCCCGGCGGATAATTTAAAAAAAAATTCCTCACCACGGCGCTTTTGTGGATCGAAAATTATTTCTCCCCACGACGCTTAACTCTTAACATTGCGCAGAAGTGGAAACTGATGCCCAGCGATCAATGGATCAAAAATCATTCCTCCTCACGTCGCTTAACGGCAAAAGTGAAAACTGTTGACGATGATCTAAACATTGCTACCCATCAACACAGCGCTTCAATGGATCAAAAACTATTTTTCCCCACGACGCTTAACTTTAAACATTGTGCAGAAGTGGAAACTGATGATGGTGGCCTCAATTATTTCACGGCGCTCAACGGCAGAAGTGAAAATTGATGATGATGATCTAAACATTGCTACCCATTGATCAATGGATCTAAAACTATTCCTCCCCACGGCGCTTCAATGGATCGAAAACTATTCCTCAAATGGAAACTGATGATAAAGGCCTAAATGATTATTGGTACGTATTCCACTTCTATATTTTAGTTGTTCCTGTTCCATATGTTTTATAAACTCTCGAGGCTCTAAAAGGGATGTTTTTGGCAGTAAATAATTTGGGAACGGTATTCGGAAGAGTGCCTTGTCCCTCCAAATTGTGAACACATCTGCCTGAGAGGTGGGGAGCCAACAGTCGTCATACAAGTAAGCTAGATCTGTAAAACAGATGTATTAGCTTAGCTCAAGTTCTGGAGCAAGACTTAAGTCATGAAGTGGCCACAAAACCAGAACTTTCTGCCAGTTTACAGATGGTGACAATTAAGAAGAGGCAGAAGAAATTAAAAGTATACATAAATATTAAAATAAAATAAAAATCTGGATTATAAAATGGGCCAATCCAAGATCTTCTAAAAATTAACTTAATGATTTAACTTAAAAAACATGATTACATTAAAAACCTGTAAATTCATAATGAAAACTGTTACACAAACTAGTTAATTACAAGGTTGTAAGGCTAAGAAACCACAGTTGACAAATTATATACAACTGTAAAGCCTTTTGTTTTTGAGCTCGTCGTGAAATGATACTTTAAAACTCAAAGTAAAAATAAAATTATAAACCAATATGACTTCATTGTACTTAAAATAAAAGTTAGCTTTAAACTTTACAGGACGCTGCAGAATGAACCCCAGCATCTGTGGGCTGTTTCTAATTTTACTAGGTAACAGTCAGTACTTTGCCACTGTTTTCTAAATTGTTGACACAACATACCATAAATGCAAAATAAATGCAAAACAGTCTGCTGCCAAATCATCTGCAGCTTGAATTTAACCTGGTACTTTGGAATTATGAGATGTATTTGTAGTGCCTAAGCGACAACCATGCTTAAGATAAAGTGAATTTCATGGCATTACTACAAAAGATTAGGGTTGCCTTCCAGCCTGCTGATCCTGAGTTCTGAATCCCGCTATCTAGGAACATGACACTGTAGGCTCAACTACAAATTGCATAAAATAAAGTCTGTATATGGTTCCCACAGTGTGCATGTGAGATGGGACCACAAACACCTGAGCAGATTCTGCAGGCCTGCCCACTATACTAAATCTACAGAGAAACCTGGTCTCAAGAGCAAAATGTGGGGAACCACGGAAGACCTGCAACTGATATGCAAATTCATAGAGGCAGCCAATCTGACAGTCTGACCTGAGCATATGAAACCAAATGCAAAGAATAAGAATACCCATGAAGGTGGAGATTAAAAAAAATACATGGGTTCATAGTTAAACCAGCCTAAAATCAGTACCATAAGATGTCCTTGGAAATAGAGGCTGCTGGAGTGATAATGACCACACCATCCACTGAGTGTAGACTGGTCTTGAAATATATAAGGTTAGAACAATAATGCCGCAAAACACTACAAAGTATGGAAAAATAATTTTTACTTTTACTTAATGCAGGCGTATAAAGTATTAGACCTACAGCCAAACTGGCCACAAAAATTTCCAACGTGATTCACATAAGGATTGCATTCCAGACCCTGGTGTGATAAGTATTGTGATGACTCTGCTTTGCATGGTCTCCACGAGTACATTGTGGCAAGCAAAAAGTCCGTGCTACAAGTGACGGAACGAGATACTTGTGGCTGGTGGAGTAAGCGAGGGAAAGCCTGAGCTAGCCTCGTGGTCAGTTGATCATGAGTAGTCGTAGAAGACAGTTTTATGAGTAGAAGCGATAGTCCCTATGTCGTGCGTGTGATCAGTATTTGAATATATCGCGAGCGATAGAAGTCTGAATAATTGTGGAAACATGTTGATTAAATGTAACTGAATAAACTGATGGTATGTACAAAGAAGCCGAGTGGAGTTTGTGTTATCAACCCTAGACGTTTGAGCAGTGCAAGTTATGTTGTAGTAATCATCCAGAGAGTGAATTGTGGCGAAAGCCAATATGTAGCATTTCAAGTTACATTCCAAGGTAGTTGAAAAGGAGCTTCAATCCAAGCGTCACGTTTCATTCCAAGAGACGTGGCAAAGCCAAGAATCATTCCAAGTCAAGCCAAGGTTCATTCCAAGTATGTTCAGCCCTACTACAAAAATTAACAGTAAAGGGACATTTTTTTTGGTAGTAAGCCACCATGGTGTAACACCTAGATGCTCACCTGCAGATCCGAAGATTTTGGGATCTAACACAAATGGAGCTGGATTTGTATTTAAAAATTACCTCGGCTCCCAGGTTGACCCAGCCTTAAATGGGTACCATTTAAAGTCCTGGGAAGTAAAGATAGCCGGCATTATGCTGAGCACACCACCCAATGAGTGGCAGTTGGTCAGAAAATATAGGTCTAGCACTATATGGCCAATACAGCCTAGAGGTGTGGTAAAGTGTATTTTACTTTTTGAGCTCCCTCTTGTTGCATGCAAACTACCAAGAAATCTTTAATAAAGAAAATATAATACCCAAGTACTAACCTGTGCAGCAGCCCCGGCATGAATCAGAGACCAGTCAGTCATCCACTGTTGTCCAGGATGTAGTAATCCATAGACAGCACTCAGATAATAGGTAAAAAAGAAGTATCCATATGTAATGATCTGTTAACAGAAAACATGATCATTATTACAGAAAAATCATGGTTACAATGAACAAAATGGTTATACGTCTTCATTTCTTACTATTTCATAAGGTGTTACATCTAGTGATTGTAGCAGTCAATGTAGGTAGTGTTGGACCTGACCAGTTCTACTTTTCACTTGGACTGATATATTTTCACGCAACATCTAGTTATGCACTTCTCTGATTTTGTACTTGAGTAACGTTCACTGCTGCTAGACTTCTGAACTCTATCTCGACACATTAATGTGTCAGCTGCAGTGCGAAGGTGTGTTGCCCAAAAGTATTATGATAAATGGAAGAATCGGAAATATATTGTTTTGCAACACTCTGGTTTGCTTGTAGACTCTCTTCCTTCTTAGAGTTCACTGGCTGTAAACTCCAGCAGAAAGTTAAAGTTGTTCGTTCACTTCTGGAGTCTGGTCTTGTTCTAGAACAAGTTTTGCATGCGCATCTGTTTTACATATTTGTATGCAAACTGTTGGTTCCTAAGCTTTCAGACAGATGCACTCAGTTGTGAAAGGAAACATTCCCAATTATTCACCTTCTGCTACATGCCTATTAGGGGGGAAGTAAGTCGCCCCCCCCCCCCCCCCCCCCACCCCCCCCCCCCCCCCCCCCCCTCCCCCCCCCCCCCCCCCCCCCCCCCCCCCCCCCCCCCCCATCGGGTCCTGTAACCCATATGCAAAGCTAGCAGACTGAATTACCGCATCGCAAAAGATATTTGTCTGAAAAAGTGCGTCATCAACATCAACAATTTAGAAAGATCTGGTCTAGACAGATTTCAGCCAGGTAACTGGCTCTATCAAGCCACCACCATCATCATCACAAAGCTCCCATGTTGCATAGCACCGTTCTCACCAAAGACTCAATACCCTTGTCAATATCCTGCACTCATAAACTAGAGGACCCTAATGTCCTGTGTCCACTTCTGTGCTGTTCAATCCCAGCTAATTCTTCCAGACACTATTTCTGAAGATCCTTGGGGTTGTAACTAAAGCTATGGAGTCTGTTATTTATGTGAGATTCTCAGCAAGCAGCCAAGTGCCTGCCCTGCAGAAAGATACCAAATCATATGGGATCAAATCTTTTGCAATACAATTTTCTGTCTAGGATTTGATCTTTGAAGCTGTAAATCACAAACATTTAATAAATGTCCTTACCTGAAACTTTGGAAAGTTTGTTGGATCTAACAAATATGGCTCATATACTTGTAAATACTCTTTCATGCTTTCTGCAGTACCACCAAGGACAGCCTGAAAAGATGCATAAACAATGCTGGTAAAGATGAATTATTATTGAGAGATTTGTTTAACTGTCATTGGATTTGTGGTTTACATGCTTGCCTATCTCTGTAGCAGTTATGAGAAGTATTCAGATACAAATTTTTGTAAAATGTGATGGAAATGACAATGACCCCGCCATTGTCTTGTAACCTGTCAATACTGTTGTTAAGCATGTCAAGAGTTTTAAGCATGTGAAAGTTTAAAGATGGCCACCCCACCTTTGGCATGTACTAATAAAGAGCATCATTCTATTCTTTTTCTTTTGTCGTCACACTGATACCAAACTGTAGCCCAGTGTCATGGTTTCCGTATTTGTTTTGCATCTCTCAGGTAGCTTGAATGATGGATTTGTTCATCTTTATGCAGGTTTCATCTACACCATTTCTCCATCTCTTTCTTGGTCTTCTACTCGCCTTCCTCCCAGATGTTCTACTGTAAAAAGGCTGGTCTGGCTGCATTTTCACTAGATTGCTGAACCATTTCATTCTTTGTCTGTCAATATAACCAGACATGGTCTTATTCCAACTTTCTCTCTAATGCTGGTATTCGTAACCCTGTCGTCTAGAGCTGTTAGTGACCTTGCAGAGACAGTGCATTACACGTGTAGTTATTTCTGTTCTAGTGCTTGGCACTGATAACATAAAGTAGGGATAAAGATGCTATTAATCATTTGCTGTTTTGCTGGAAGGGAGACATTAGGGGGTCTAAGCAGTGGGGCTAACCGGTAGGTGACCGCATTTGCCTTCTGGCTTTTATCTCTCTATCGAGTCTGCGATCCTCCGTAAATATGCTTCTTAGACATTTTAATTATTGTTTGACTGTAGTACCATTAACATGAACATTCATGATATTATGTGCCTATCCCCATTACCCCCTACCTCAGTTTTCATGGTGTTTATTCACATGTCATACTTTGTGCAGGCTTTTACAGGCTTCATTCTATTATCCTTTTTTTTAAAATTAGTAAAGGGGTGACAATTATCAGCCAACTAAGATCTTGCATGGTGATGCATATATGTCAGTATGATGTCAGGTGTATAAAGGGGGGCACTGATGAACATTAGATGTAATGAACTCAAGAATGGTAAAGCAGTTAGAAACATGACTTGACAACCACTGCTATTAACAGTTATAAGACATAGAAAAATCACTTTTTTTGGGTGCATCCTAAGATATAGCGAGCAGTTATTCACCAAACAGGCACTGAAATGGAAAACAAATGGACCCCGGAAACAAGGAAATTCAAGAGAAACCCTCAAATGAATACTGATGAGACAGGCTTAAAGAGCTGGACTGGCTTTTACCCATGATATCAAAAGAATTGCATAGGAAAGAACAGAATGGAGGAACAGACTGCGAGCCGCTTGTCAAATATAATGGCACAACAAGATGGTAATGTTGCTAACATGTTTGCCTGTTGGGATAGTGGTTATGCTTAAATCCAGCCAAGAAAGGATGCTACGAAATATTCTGGAAAGTAAAGGTGGCAAGGGTTAAAATGAACACAACATCCATTCAGCTTCTTACATCAAAAATAACTAGGGGAAAAAATGTTTTTTTCCCTAAAAGTATAGGGAGAGATGTAATAATCTTCTATGTGCTCTTTCTTGTGAACTTTGTAAGTTGGTCTTAATTTATCTAAATTACAATAATAAACAAACAGACAATGTATTGATCAGCACTCACAGAAAGTAGAAGAAAGAAGGAGAGGACACATTGGTTCTTAATTTATAACGTACCCCAAACATGAAATTCCTGTGGGAAATCCACAGCTGACCTGACAGTCCATTATGTCAAGGGGTGAAAGTGTGCTGTTGTGTGGTGCTGTTTTTTAGTGTTCATCTAGTGTATTCTAACCCTAACCCTAAACTTGGCTGTAGATAAATCGCAAGAAACTACAACCTGAAAACCCTAGAATTTATTGGGAATGTCTCCCGTGACGAAGACACCTTTTTTAGGGGTGCCCAGTTGACCATGTTCTTAGTGCACTTGTTTCCACAGCGAGGCGCACACGCCGTCCGGAGGTGACAGGTTCGATTCCCGGCACGGTAGCTATCGCTTTCAATTTTTTGTGTGTCTAGTGAGTTCTTTTATATTTCTAATTCTTTCTATGAGTGCCGAATCAATATATTTTCTGTTACTTTATTCATACTAAATAATAAAGCAATTATCTTAACAATTGTTTATGATTTGTTTATACATTAGCAATAATGTATTCATCACTTAAAATATATTATTTATCTAAATTATTGCTGAAAGACACAGCAAAAACAAAATTAATTAAATACTTACCATAGTCCGGAAGACAGCAATAAATATTGCAGCAATAAAATAAATAATGAACAGAAGGTCGAGTGGATGCTTCTTGCTGATCTGAACCTGAAACAAATAATTTTACAGTCATCAAAAAGTATTCATCACAATCAGTTCTTAAACATAAAACTGTTAACATATTAATATCACCTGGTAATCTGGTAATCTGGTAATCCTAGTTTCAGCATCATAGCAAACGGGTCACCCCATTGTTGCTCCGCTCCTGTGCCAACGAAAAACACTCGTAGCTCACAGTGTCACACCATGCACTCAACTCAGAAGCTGGGTGACGAAACCATATCCTTCCAGTCTACAAATGGAGCAAAAATGCAACGGCCACCGCCTGGCAGAACTGCCACGGCTAAAAAAAAAAAATTAAAAAAAAAAAAAAAAAAAAAAAAGTGGCCGTGCTTGGTGATTCAAGATTAACAGTTAATTAACATACACATCGCATACAACAGACAACTTTCCTTCAGGCCTGTGACAGACGTCATTATGCCACTAACTGCTTGAGAGGCGAGAAGCCAACTGTCTAAGCAGAAATAAGCCTGATATGTATGTGCAAGCAGAACTCAGGTCCCGGAATAAACCATGGATGAACAGCAGGATTTTCCACCAGTTTACAGCCCCTTAACGAAAAGAAGAAGAAATCACACTGAAATAAAAACAAATGTCTGCAGAAATTAGATCTGTTGGCTAAAGGTGCAAATATGGCAGCCATGTTGTAAATGGCACATAGCATTTACATATGTCTGCATGAATGCAGAGAAGAAAAAAGAAAAGAAAAAAGAAAAATATTTTGTGAGAGGCCTTGGATAAGTGGGGGAAAATTTATTTCCTGATATTCAGATATATTTTTTTCTAGCTTGTCTATGTGCCTGAAGGAAACCCAAAATAAACATAAGTATTCCAAAGCAATTTCCAGCCATTTCTCTCTAAAGTGGTACACAAGATTATACTTTAATAATCCTGAAGCAAAATATGACAGTAAATGTAAATTACCGGTGCAAACTTTTCAGGCTTGATGGGCAATGTGGTCAACTTCATGCTGGCCATCTTTGATTTCCATGAGATTACCAGGTATCTATTTTAAGCTGGGCTGACAAGGCGCCAAGTTCAGTTTTGAATAAAAATCCACCCCAAAGCAAATGTGAACCTTAGACCTTTGGGCTGGCAGGCAAGCATCTAGTCACTATGCTACTGTGGTTCTATCTTTAATCAAATAATGCACAGATTATCATGTGACTAGTATGTAACTAGGTATTCATAATTTCAACAGCTCTTGCCTTTTCAGAAGTTTCAGCTTGAGAAGGCCGGTCATGCAGAAACTTAAAAGCAGCAAGAAGAGGTAACAATACATATGGAATGTTCAGCATAATTGATAGCTTGAATGGGTGATTTCCTGAAAATAAACAAATAAGATATTCGACAAATGACTAGACATGTGAAATTCTAAAATAATTTTACAAGGTGTAGTTAGACCACATAAAGATTACATTTCTGACACAAACACACATAAGTTTTCTAATGAATGTACAGAAAATATAATGATGCAATATTGTAAAGCAATGAGATGTCCAAGAAGAGCTGCAGGAGTAACGAGAAGAGATATAAAAAAAAAGGAATGAGTTCACAAGAGAAAACTGACACAGAACCAATACTAAATTACAGATATTAACAGCAAATCAAATGATTAGCCAGCACCTTGTGACACCACACAAAGCACACACCAAAAGAGAAGGACAGAGAGTAAAAGGTAAAACAAGAGTAAGATGGAAAGATAACATTAGAGCAGCTCTACAACAGCTTGATGAACCTATGGCAGAGGTAGTAAGAAGAGAACCTTATATCTGCATCGATACACCATAAGTGGTAAAAGAGGAAGTGAAGAAGAATGCACGGCAACTACTTAAAAAATAATTACAGTTTTAGTGTTGATATTCTGTTGATGATAGTGGTGGATAAGGCAGGAGAGTCGGAGAAGCAGTAGCATTACCAGGAGTAGTAAATTTTTTAAAAAGCAAAAGATCCTTGTCACAACACTGACACATGCTCCTTATTTGTAAAGGCTAATCAGCACTTGGTAGACAGTGTGGTCAGCAAAAACTCAAATAAAAATCAGTTAGTTTCAGTTCTACCTGAAAGTCAAAAGAAAATTAATCGTCATCATTATTAACTTCCACTTTTGCAGAGGAACAGTTTACAGCCCATCATAAGATAGCTAGCACTGGTTAATGTCATTCTGTGTAGATGATTAATGTCTATAATTATATCAGTCTATATTTTCTCAATGGGTGCCCTTTTGCTTTCACAAATGATCATTTTAGGTATAGCACCTGTGTTGGTGTCTGTGGCTAAGGCGTTGCGAGTCCGACTCGTGAGCCAGCATACCGCGATCGAAACCCACTGCAGGCTGCGTGGATTTTTGTCGTGGTATGGGACGTCGCAGGTCGACCCAGCCTAAAATGGGTACCAGGATGGGCTGTCCTGGGAAAGTAAAGACAGCCGGCGTAATGCTGACCACATTACCCACAGAGTGCTGATGGTCTGTAAAAATATGGGACGCTCTGCCCATATGCCCAATGCGCCGAAAGGCGTGAAAAGGGATCTTTACTTTTTTACTTTTACCTGTGTTGGTAGTTGTGGCTACATTTTAATATCGAGTAAATAAATCTTATTGTGACATCTCCTGGTAATTATATATTGATTTATGTTGCATATTATATGACTGAAATCTAGTCAAATAAACACAAGATTAGAAAATCAAAAAAGTAAAAATTATAAGAAGTAAACAAAAGAAGCATGCTGAATGGGTCAGAAAAGGTACATAAAATTCAAGAAAGTATTATGAGAGTGATCATTGTTGTGACCACTGGAAAGATTTATGAAAAGAGAGACAGAAAAAGACAACATAAGATCTTTTACAGCCTTTTGTCATGGCATGGAGGTGTATCAACACACGACTGATACATGAAGTTGCCGATTGCAGATAGTGGAGAGGCATGATCCCACAGATCAGTCGGAAGGCATTTGATGATGATTATACACTTTCCCAATTATGACAACTCGGTACACTGGGGTAGTCATTGGTGTAGACATTAGGGCGACCTAATTTTAACTTCTGTGGAGGCTGAACAGGGTATGGGATTTGTCCTTTAGGACTGACATTCTAGATGTGGCTCAAGAGGTTATTGTGGTGTTTAACCATCAGGAAGGAAAATTCCTTAGCCATTTACAGAAACTTTCTACACACCTGCAGTTCCACCTTGAAGGAGAACAATCATGCTGTCCAGCATTGTGCCAACCCAGTATAGACCAACCTCACGATAACTTTTTCTGTAAACAACAAGAAAAAAGGAAAAGATATCAATAGATGCATAAAAAGATTGTCTATTGTTTTATTTGACTAACAATTTTCTTTGCAATACAGTAAAACATTGTTAACGTGAATTCCAATAGACTACAAAATCAAGAAATTGTGTTAACAAATGTGTGCTAACCGGCGACAAATAATACATGTAATATAGTACATCACGGTCAGAACCAAAGTTATGTCATATTAACCATGTTGTTTTAAGTGAGTTTGTGTTAGTGAGGTTTTAGAGTAGACTGATGTAGACTTGTTTAGATTGGCTGGATTGTGTAGCGAAACTGTTCTCTAGGACAAGGCAGTAAGTCCCACATCAAACCCCGTTATTAGGCATCCTTTTTTTGACACACGGACAGGTTACAGTGTTTCTAGTCTTTGCTATTGAAGAGGCCAAATCAGCAAGCTACAGAGAGGAGATGTTTAAGGGAAAATCAGCCTCTGTACAACAGAGTATTATCAGTGTTTTTATATGGAGTATGTGGTAGAGACTGTCACTTCTGCATTGGGCTTTACAGTCATAGTAGATGCACTGTTCCCAATGGACAACTCAATGATCAGCAAGGTCTGACGGTTGCCTACCATTCTTTGCTTTCTTTATGCAAGCAGACTGTCGGCTATGTGGCTAAGTCGATGTGAACGCTTCGTAATGCCGGGCTGCGAGCCATGCGCCGTGCGTTGGTTTCAACAGTGGTATCAGAGAGCAGACCGTCCAGAAAGCAATGGCAAACTACTGGATGTAAATTTGCCTAGAGAAACCACACAAAGGCCAGGGGCTGCTGGGATTAGTTCTGCAAGGTCTTGTAAAGGATACACAACTAACCTTTATGCAAGCAGATAACAAATATATTAGTTAATAGGACTGAAATGTAAGCCATACCACAGGGATTGGCGGTTGGGGGGAAGGGAATGAGTCAGGCATCTTAAGCCTTACCTTAGGGATGTGTAGGACAGGGGATCTTGAGGATAAGGATTTAGGATTACATTGCTAGTGCAGTCACTACAGACTGCAGGTTGGGATTTTAATTTTGCCACTGGCAAAAAACTGGTAACCATGGAGATGAGATGTCTGAGAAGGGCTGTAGGAGTGACCATAAGAGATAAGATCAGGAATGAGATCATAAGAGAAAAAGTAGGCACAGAACCAATTCTAAATTACAGACGAAGACAGCAGGTGAAATGGTTTGCCCACTTAGAGAGAATGCCTTGTGACACCATACCATACAAAGCATACATGGATAGAGAAGGACGTAGAGCATGAGGTAGACCAAGAACAAGATGGAAGGATAACATCAGAGAAACTCTACAACAGCACAATGTGCCTATGGTCGAGGCGGCCAGAAGAGCTAGAGACAGAACCTTATATCTCCCTCGACACCCATAGCGGTAAAAAAGGAATTGAAGAAGAAGAAGAAGAAAAAAATCCACCCCCTTACCAAGGACTGAAACCTTTTTTGCCTGAATGAGAGTCTAGCCTTCTCAACTATTCAACTAGCTACTCCCCACTATCCTATAATTAGTTTTTTTTTTTTAAATATCATGCAGGAAACAAGTAGAAACTTACTTTTTACAGTAGAGAGTAATCATTGTTAAATACAAAGCAAAATGGACAATCCCGTCCCAGTAATCTATAGCGGCACCATGTGCTGTCATCAGATATGGTTCTCCTTCAACAAAGTAAAATCCCATGAAGTTAGAGATGAAACCATCCAGCTCCAGACCGATGCTCAGATCAATCATACAACTCCATGTGAATGCACTGAAAACTAGTGAAAAATTACACTTATTGTAAAAATTATAACAAGAGAATCACTCACTTAGTACCAGACAAATGACCATCAGTTCATTACTAAATGATAACATAATTAGCATTGCTTAATTTCTTGTGCTTCATTTAATTGTTACATTTTGTTCTGCTTCTTAGCATTCATTGCAGCAAGTTCTGGTTGTTTATCTGCTGCTGGACTTTGGTCTTAATCCAGAACTTTAGCTTTGCATGCATATCCGTATTACAGATGTAGATTATTTGTATGCAGACTCTTGGTTCCTTGGCTCTCAGAAACACTCCTAATTAGTCCCTTCCTGTGACATGCTTGTTAGGGGGTAGTGGGTCTATTCTTTATTCTTCTACATGGAGCCCTGTAACCAATACAGGAATATTGTTACATTTACTCCTTGTTGCTTAAACTTTTATGTCCAAAAAATTTTTTTTTGTTTTTTTAAAAACTGTTGGACTCAAGATCTATTTCTTTAATCTTATTTTCTGCATTCACCATTAAAAGGGCAGTTTGCATGTTGTGCGGTGGTTTACAGCTAGGCTGTGAAATTTCACCTTAGGCCCAACCCATCTGATTTCTGCAAGTCCTTAATTAGTTGCCTGTTAAGGAGCAGTTGGTCTATTCCTCATCTCCTCCCCAATCTATCCTATGAATAACGATCCCAAATTATTGAGGCTAAGAAAATACCCTAACAGGGCCTCAGTGTTTGTGACTGTGCAGCCAGGAAACTGCTAATTATTGAGTAAACAATGCGCTACTAGTGCCGCCTTGGTAACGTCGCGTAAGTTCTATCAATAACCCTTTAATCGATAGTGTCATGGTTCCACTGACAGATTCTGGTGGCAGTGTCGTAATTGCAATACTTCTTGCCCTAACCCTAAACCTAAGACCCAGGGAAGAAGTTAAACCTAGCACTCAGTGTTGGAGCTGTTAAAATACTCTATGATTTGGGACCGTTATTTGGAGGAGTGTTTCCAGCGGTAAGCGGCATATTCGTAGGAAAGAGCCCGGTATTTTCTTAGCCATGATAATTTGGTACCGTTATTCAGAAGATAGCCCCCCCCCCCCCCCTGCCCGAGGTCCTAAAACCCATACAAGGACTTTAAAGTCATGAATTATTTGATAGAATGAGTTGAAGCAACAAGCACCTGGGGTCAACATCCACTGTGAAATATCATCCTATGCTTTTAAATGCAGTTTCATCAACCTCACCTGTAAATGTAAATTAAAGAATCATTTTCCACACCAGTAATACATGGGGCATATGATGCTAGACTTATTTTTTAGATCATTCGATGGCCTAGACAGGTGATGTGGTCATCTTCACTTCGGGAGGGAAGGAGTAAAAAGTTGACAGCCAAAGAGACAGATGTCCCAGGACATTAACTGGTACTTAATTTTAGTTGCGTCGACACGGGAGCCAAGAGGTCAATTTAAAAACAATAAAATAAAATGAAATTTACCCAGTTTACGCTTAGAGCCACTATGTAACCGTGGCTCCTGACGTTTTCATTTGTAAGTTTAAGTAGGAAAAACTTTTTCTTACTTAAAACGTATACAATACATAATTAGTTTATCCTCCAAATAACAGGTACATATTATGGCAGCCCAAAACACACCCTGACAGGGCCTCAGTCACATGTAAATTGCGGACTTCCCGCGACTACTGCCACCGCAGAGAGTATCTCCCATGCCACTATGTGGAGCAGGGCTAAACTGGATGGCTGGGACTCACGAGCAAATAAAATAAAGGAAGCTGCAAGAGATGCGGTAGCTGCTGCTCAAAGAGTCCCAGCCATCTAGTTTAGCCCCGCTCCATGACGCACATAGCGGCGTGGAAAATACTCTCGGGGGTGGCAGTAGTTAAAGGAAGTCCGCAATTTAGGTAGCAGGAAGTTCACATTTTACATGTGACTGAGGCCCTGTTAGGGTGTGTTTTTGGCCGCCATAATATGTGCCCGTCATTCAGAGGATAACCGTTTATTAACATAAAAATTAGAACAATTTCAGCCCAATTTCATTATATTGTCATTAAATAATTGTAAATTAAAGATACTCAGTGGTCGAGCCACAATTACATTACTGTTACAAATTCATACTATCGTACACTTACCACACATTAAGGGATCAACTCGTTTGAAATATCGTCGAAAAAGAAGTAATGGGCCACCAATTAGAAGAACAAGACAAATGACACCAGCAACGAAGACAGCAAACTGGTCTGTCAATAAACCAAGTCTGCTGAGAGAAAATGATACGAGCCAAGAAGTCTGAGAGAAAAGAAACACTGCAATTGGGACAGTGTATGCATCTGACATTTTCAGTGGCAGAATGTATTTAATAAAACAGAAAAATTAGGAAACCGAAAAGTAGAACTTCGCTGGAAAAGTAGGCGGCTGCCGTTTGAAGGAAACCAGATGTGACCAGTGTTGCCACTTTTCTGTGACCAAAAATATCTAAAACGGTGTCAAAAAATATCTAAAAAGATCAAAATTTGCGTGGAAAAGATCTAGAAAAAACATCCAAATTGAAAAAGTCAAAAGTCACATAGCTTTTGTTATGACTTACCCTACATAATCATGTCCTCATCTTCACTGATGTCTGCCTCACAAGATCCACAGGATAAACTTAGCTTGGATAATGAAGTTAAAGCTTCAGATCCAAAATGGCCCTGGTATGCTTTAGCTGTTCAAATTTCTTTATAAGTGGAACAGTAGGCTTATTTCTCTAGTCTCATCAGGCCGAATGTTAATGGCACGATAGCATTTGAGAGGTCAAATTTCATCCTGTTTTTTAGGTTAGATTTGATATAATTCCTAGCACTGAAAATTCTTTTTACGTCAGCATTTGAGTGGGGTAGTATCATGGCAGACATGGCACTTTAAAGAGCTTACAGAATGGACTGTTTGATGAGGCATCTTTAAATTGTCTCACTTCACTCCAAAACGCGCTAGTTTCTGTTTTGTTTGTCCATTCAGCTAACTTTATTTTGGTTAATTGATATTCTGCTTCCGCGACACTATTATCAGTAGCCCCTAAAAATGTTATAACTTTACAATATTTAGGTATGTCCTTTATTGGCTGAAGTATGTTGCTCACAGAAAAAGGTGAAATATTTTTCAAAACATCTAGATTTTCAGGAAGTCTCTGCTTAAATTGCTTCAATAATGAGATAAGGAAATCTTGACAGCGTTTTCTAAAGTTGTTCTCTTCATTCTCTGTTAACAGTCCTTTTGTTTTTAAATCATCAATTTTTGATTCGATTTAATATTCAAGGTGTGGCTTAGGAGCCAATTAGCTCTCTATAGTGCAAGTGAGCAAATCAGCTTAAGAAGTTGGCAACACCAGTCTTTTACCGAGTGAAATAGCAAGGTGAGATCATCAATTATTTTAACTTTATCAACAAGTTTAGATTCGAACAGTTTATTAACTTTTTGCACTTCCATTAGAATAGGTTATAAAAGGAGAATGAATGACAAATTTTTTCATCACTGTACATTCCATATAGTATTTCAGCTGTGTAACACTTTTCACTTTGTCTTGTTATTTCAAAGTGTGTCTTCAACTTCAACCATTGCTTCATAATTCCTTTAACAGCTGGTTAAATTTATAACCATCTAGTTTTGAAGTCTGACAGAATTTTCGTTGGTGTGGCACCATCATTCGAGGCTGTATATAATGTATTGTATTGCTGTTGTCTGACAAATGATTTGGAAAACCAGTAAAGTGTTTCAGCAATAAGGTATTCCAAATTCCTTGGTAAATATTTAGATGAAGCATGTGTTCATGCTAGCTGCAATGAAGGACGCATACATTTTATAAGTATTAACGATGGGTTAGCTTCCTTCAACTTGGCATAAACGCCATTGTTAATACCATCACTGAGGTATTATCAGTATCAATTACAGCCAAATTCTTCAAGCCTAACTGTTTGCTGATTAAAAGGTCCTTCAGTTCCTAAACTATACTTTCTACATCACACTTTTCAAATTGAACTAGTCCAAGATTTTTTACAAATCGATCAAATGGTCACAGTTTGAAATTGCGCAGTGACAAATTAAAAACATTGCGACTAATACTTCAACTTTTGATCATTCATTTATCAGTATAGTTCTCAAAACAGATGTCAGCGGTGTAATATCTTTAAATGAAACTGCAGTTTTATGCTTTTTTCGTCTCTGCATGACTCTTTGAGTTTTGAATTTTCGCTTTAATTTCACACTTGCAATACTTACAACAAGCTTTGGTCATATCCCCAGTTTTTAATTTTGTCATCATGCAACCACTCTTTCCAAATTTTTTGCTCATACTTTACTTTTGGCATGTTGAAAGGTTTTTTCAAAGTGAAAGCCACATAAGAAGGTGAGCAATTATTTTTTTCAAATCACATGAAAAAGAAACACAAAGTCAGCACAGTGAGGATACGGTTGAAACAAAGTTAGTATGATTTACGCGCGTTTTTATTAATCAGTACCGGGGCTGCCAGATATTTGTGCATTGACCCCAGTGAGACTTCAAAGTTCAAGTAATGGCAGTTGTCACAATGTACGTGCCAGACAAAACAAAACTATTGTAGTAAATATTTTACACAGTAATTATTAAATTGACAATGAAAGAACAAAAAATCTATAAAATATCTAACTCCATATGAAAAGTTTCTAGAAAAATATTTACGATCTAAACGTCAAAAACAGTATCTAAATGCAATGAAAAGGATTTAAATTTAGATATAAAAAATTTAAAGTGGCAACACTGGATGTGATCACGTTTCGAGTACTCTGGACTACTTCGAGTCGTTAATAAACAGAGTAGCTTCCCCTTAATATATGTGTGTGCGTGTGTGTGTGGGTGTGCGCGCGCGCGTGTGTGTGTATATATATATATATATATATATATATATATATATATATATATATATATATATATATATATATATATATGGAGATGTGGTTTTACAGAAGAATGCTTAGAATACCTTGGACAGCCAAAAAGAGCAACCAAGAGGTTTTGAAAGAGGCGGGAGCCCGAAGACAACTTATCACAGACATCAGAAGGAGACAGTCATCATTTTTCGGCCATATAATGAAAAGAGGGAAAATAGAACATGTTGTGATCACTGGAAAGATCTGTGGAAAGATAGATAGAGGAAGACAACGAGAGAAGATGCTTGACAGTCTTGTTGCATGGCATGGAGGTGTGTCGGCACATGAACTGATACATGCTGCGGGAGATCGCAGATTATGGAGAGGCATGATCGCCCACGCCAGTCGGCAAGGCACCTGATGAAGATGATGATAAACAAAGACATCCACATGGGAAAGGGTGGGGGGGGGGGGGGGGTCGCCATTGGTTGACAGGTAGAGGACTTCGTCGCCGGTCGGGAAAGTATTTGGATGTCTTCTTTGATCGCATCAACACTGCAACAGTCCTTTTCAGGGCTACTTAGTGGCGAGCAATGTTAAGCCATTTTATATTGCATGCATAACTTCGTCACAATTACAACCAAATCTTTTCCTTTAGGGATTCTGGTTAAACGTGGCGCTTATTTTTACTTGTGTGTGTGTGTGTGTGTGTGTGTGTGGCCACCAAAGCACCTACTTACCTATTCTTCAAAACCAGAACCACAAACACTATCACCATCATCATCTTCTTCTTCCTCCCCACCAGGACATCACACAAGCGATAAACACCCGGTGACAACGAGTGCCACCATGCGGATAACTCGTGGTGAGGTCCCGGAAACCCTGTTCAGCCATTAGGCCATATAGGCCTGGCTATATTTAGGGCCCTGGCAAAAGCCAGGGTAGGGCTTCAAAATAATTAGAAACTACATCCCAGAAGTTGATAAAGAGAATTAACTACATGTACACTTGCTTGCTGATTGCTCGTTGTACCCCACCCGGACATAACACAAGCTATAAACACCCGGTGACACAAAGTGCCACCATGGGGATAAGGATCACATGAGGAGAGGTCGTTATGGCCGAGTTATATTCGGGGCTCTCGGCAAAATCCAGGGTGGGCTTCAGTCAGTCAAACCTGGACATCTATCTATCTATCTATCTATCTATCTATCTATCTATCTATCTATCTATCTATCTATCTATCTATCTATCTATCTATCTATCTATCTATCTATCTATCTATCTATCTATCTATCTATCTATCTATCTATCTATCTATCTATCTATCTATCTATCTATCTATCTATCTATCTATCTATCTATCTATCTATCTATCTATCTATCTATCTATCTATCTATCTATCTATCTATCTATCTATCTATCTATCTATCTATCTATCTATCTATCTATCTATCTATCTATCTATCTATCTATCTATCTATCTATCTATCTATCTATCTATCTATCTATCTATCTATCTATCTATCTATCTATCTATCTATCTATCTATCTATCTATCTATCTATCTATCTATCTATCTATCTATCTATCTATCTATCTATCTATCTATCTATCTATCTATCTATCTATCTATCTATCTATCTATCTATCTATCTATCTATCTATCTATCTATCTATCTATCTATCTATCTATCTATCTATCTATCTATCTATCTATCTATCTATCTATCTATCTATCTATCTATCTATCTATCTATCTATCTATCTATCTATCTATCTATCTATCTATCTATCTATCTATCTATCTATCTATCTATCTATCTATCTATCTATCTATCTATCTATCTATCTATCTATCTATCTATCTATCTATCTATCTATCTATCTATCTATCTATCTATCTATCTATCTATCTATCTATCTTATTTTACCCCACCAGGATATCACACAAGCGATAAACACTCGATGACACAAAGTGCTAACACGTGGATGAGGATCACCCTTTGAGAGGTCACAGAAACCGCATCAGCCATTAGACCATATTTATGGCCGGGCTATACTGCGGCCCCTTTCAAGAGCTAGAGGAGGGCTTCAAAGTACGAAAAATTGCATCCCACAAGGGGTTGACCAGATACCTGGACATCTATCTTCTGTCACCCCACCATGACATCACACAAGCGATAAACACCCGATGACACAAAGTGCCATCATGTGGATGAGGATCACCCGTATGTAGGTTCCAGAAACAGCGTTCAGCCATTATTTATGGCAGGGCTATATTGCGCCCCTGGGAAGAGCCACAGTAGGGCTTCAAAAAACGGGATTTTTTTTTTTTTTTTTTTTTTTTTTTTTTTTTTTTTGAAATTGAAATGGTTAACCCAAGGTTAACACACATTTTAATATATTTCACTGTATAGCTCTAAGCCACACAGACCAACGCAAGTCAGACTTGATTATACGTTACAATGAAAAGCGATTTTAATTGATTATTAAAATTGTTAGGATTTATTTTTTAGATTTCAACCATTAATTACAAAATAATATTACATCAATTCATGACGTTTTGTACAATTAGAACAATATTAATGTTATAAATGATGATCTTGGTGTCATGATAGTAATAATGAGTAAAATAATGACATGACAGTGATGATAATAATCTAATCGATGGTTGTTGAGGATGACAGTGTTTTTACAGGACCAGTGTTATGTTACACGGTCTTCTGAATGTGACATGAATGTATTAGCGTGTTGTTAAAGTGCCTCCCCCCCCCCCCCCCCCCCCCCGCCTGTTTACTGTGTTTTATGTTGGTAATAATGATAATATTGTTAGACCACGCATAAAAGTAGTGTGCATAGATATGATAACGATGGGGAACATTTATATGTTTTTACACTGTGCATATGCATAGATACATCATCATCATCATCATCAGGTGCCTTGCCGACTGACGTGGGCGATCATGCCTACGTAATTTTTTGTTATTTGAAGCCCCACTCTGGCTTTTGCCAGGGGCCGCAATATAGGCAGGTCATCATTATGGCCAAATGTCTGAACGCGGTTTCTGGGACCTCTCCACGGTGCTCCTCATCCGCATGGTGGCACTTTGTGTCATCGGGTGTTTATCGCTTGTGTGATGTCCTGGTGGGGCAGAAATTCAGTCAGTCAGTCAGTATCTTCGTTCAGCCCTCCGGGGAAACCCGGTTGGTTACTGGGCAGCGAACCCATGGTATGTGGAGACCACGAGACCTCGCCGGTCACACAGTCCTTTATTTGGTCAAGGTACTCGCAGAGTCTGACAATGGCCTGTCAGACTTGAAAAGATTAGGATCGCGCAAAAGTACCCCCTTAACACATACATGGTTCGAGGGTTGCTGTCTGGGGAGTGTTTGGCTGGGTGTATCTCCTGGGCACTATAAGGAAATAAACAGATACACAGAACTGGGGTGGCCTCTGGAGTTTACACTAGCCCTGGTTTACCGGCGGCATAGCTGTCGGACGCCAACCTGACTAGTAAGCTTCAATTGCGAATGCTGAAGGATCGGAGCGTGGCCGGCACTATCACTTTTGTAATTTTTTGGGTGTCGTCAATCAAATTGTAATAATGACATCAATGCTCATTTTTTTAAATTCTTTTTTTTTTTAAAAACAAAACTGATATTATTTAACTATTGCTCCGTATTTTAAAAGCTATGAATGGGACTTAAAATACTCGATGTGAGAATAAAACAGGTCAAACCGTAACATTATTTATCCTGGAAAAGAATGGATCTTGATTAAAAAACAGCAATAAAGGAACATTTTATAAGGATTAATAAACTTGTAGAATGTAATAATTGTAGTCAGCAAATTAGTTTGCATAATGAGCAAATTAAACTAGCTTCACATTTTTGGTAAATGCTCCAGAGATGTGGTTTTATAAGCTAATGATGAGCATCTGACTGAGAGATGCCCAATTTTTAGAGCATGTTTTGAAATGACCTTGAAATATGAATCAGATTTCAAGAATAAATATAACAAACTGAACACACACACACACACACACACACACACACACACACACACACACACACACACACACACAAAGGAGGCTACAAACAATTTACAAATTTTCTTCTTATGCTTCTTCTTCTTCTCCTCCTCGACCTCCTCCTTCTCCTCCACCTGCTCCTTTTTCGTACACTATGTTATGATTACAGCTAGACTGCGATATCTGCGTCTTTCGGTTCAACACAGCACATTTTGATTTTATCAAATCCCATAGCTAGTTGACCCTTTACGACATGTTTGTTTAGAAAAAGTAAGTGTATTACTTCCAACTCCCAAAACAAGTCCTTGAAACCTACAGCCGGATTTTGGCACCACGAATAATACCTTTTGAGTTTTACAGGCTATAATTTTGTGTAGATTTTCCAACCCCCCCCCCCCCCCCCCCCACCCCTCCCCCCACCGTTTCCTTTATTTAATAAAAAAAAAAACACACACACACACACACATTCACACAGTGAACCCTAGACATTCATCGTCTGTAAGCTCTCGAGTTAAATTTTGACGGCGGTCTCTGGGGATCGTCGTTGGAACTATGGAGTTAGTGCTTTGTGTGACACTCTCGGTTGGCAGGCGGCTAGCCGTTCTGCGGAGCCGTAATGGATTGAATCCAATGAAATGAAGTATATCCTCTCGACTTTAACTTTAATTGAACAAACATAATTTCTGGGCAATAGTTACGTACATTCCGTGGCTAAGTCGATGCGAACGCTTCGTAATGCCGGGGTGTCAGGTTTGATCCCAGCTGCGGGCTATGCGCCTTGCGTTGGTTTCGACAGTCGTATCAGGGAGCCGACCGTCCAGGAGCAATGGCAAACTACTGGACGTAAATTTGCCCAGAGAAACCACACAACAGACAGGGGCTGCTGGGGTTGGTTCTGCAACGTCCTGTAAAGGATACGCAACAGTTATGTACATGTAATGACGAGTATACCTTACTTTTTCTCGGCATCACATTTATAGCACTACTGTAATAAACGTATTGGGGCGTGCAACATACCTTTTATTTAGCACTTTTTAGTAAGCGCCTGGGAGCCGCCGTGGCGTAGGCTCGAGTCGAATCCGAACAGAACCAGACTATTTTTCAAAATGACCTCGGCTCCCAGGTCGAGCTAGCGTTATGTGGGTACCAGGTAAAGTCTTGGGAAGTAAAGGTGGCAGCGTAATGATAACATCAGCTATTGAGTAGTGGTTAGTATATACAATATAGGTCAAGCCATTTATGCGCGATACTCCTGAAGCTTGGAAAGGGTTCTTTACTTCATTTTTCTTGGGTAAGTATTGCTACCTCCCCCCCCCCCCAGAATAAAGCCCTCCTTATACAGCAATTGAGATAGGTACATATAATTTTTCAAACTGCCCCCCCCCCCCCACCCCTTAAAAAAAAATCCCAACCTATTTTTTTTCGAAATCGTATTCTATGCTTTTGTCGTCCCCTCGATCGTTCTAAGTTCCCCTAGTTGCACTTTCCGAGGTGCTCAAAAGAAAAAAAAATTTATTCTCATCAACCAACTCAATTCGTATAATAAATAAAAACTAAAAAAATAAAAACTTGGTATTTCTTATTTACCTAGTGGTTATAATGTGGCCCAGTAACGTAAAGAACTGCCCAGATAGCTTCTCTTTTCCTCCTACAACATCCTTAACATTTTCAAAAATAAATCCCTAGTTGTGTTGCCTCTAATTTCTTTACCATTCCATTCTTCCAGGTCTAATATTTTCCATTATGTTACTAATTCAGCGAATACTGGTGCTTATCGTGATGTTTTATTTTGTACAGAGCATCTTACTACATTTTTGTCTTTTTATACAGAGATGTATTTTTTTAATCTTCAAAAACAAAACCCAGCCAATTATAAGCAAGCGAACCATTCCATTGTTTTCTTTCGCCAAGCTTTCTTGTTACATTGTGGGTGGGGAAAAATGGGGGAAATGGGGACGAGGGTGGTGCCGTTCTTGTCATAAATGTTTACGGAGACCTCTGAAGAATGTCGCTGGAGTTAGGGAGTTCGAAGACAATTGTAAGAATGTTACACCCAGTTTCTTTCAAAACAGATTAATTATTCTATTTGTGTCTATCCACTGTGTTCTTATCATTCAATTTACATTCTACTACAGTTGCGCTTTCAACATTAAGAGTGTTTGTATTTTCTCTTATTTAGTGTATGGTAGTATACATTTACTGTATACTAAATGACATAAAACACGCAAGTCCTATTAAAACATACAGCAACTTGGTAATATTAAAACCTCTATTGACGTTTGCAATATTGATTATGCACGTACACATTTTCATGCTCATTAATTCTACAGCTTGCATATTTAATGTGGTAAGTACGGCCCCGAGTGTAAGGTACTGGAAAATAGTACCGAGTGTGTGACAGACGGGCCTCCCGTGTGTTACCACGACTCACAAAGGAAGCAAATAACAGTCACGCTGAAACCTACCGATAATACATGTCATTAGAGGCATCTACGAAGTAGTAGTGATGCGGCACCGACATGCGGAGACGATGAGGAGATGGGTCAGTCACCTAATGCATTTTCGGGGTTGGGTCTCAAGGGACCTAAGAAATGTTTAACTTAATAATATTAATAATAATAATTATAATTATAATACAGTGTGATGTTGACCACGTCATTCCTACTTTTCCTTCTCTATCAAGGGTTTGTATTTTAAGCGTCAATGACAATGTCTGGGCATCCTTACTGTCAGCAGAACCCCGCTAGATAGATTGGATCAAGTACAAAATGCGGCCATGAGACTCATGTGTCTCAAAAGAAGTCGCTCCTGGATAACCAAGGCTAAAAATTTAATTCAGCAGGCATGTGACATGGATAAGATCAGACACAGAAAAGAATGGACGAATACACCAGTAGACGCGCGGCATCTCTAAGGTTGTCATCATAATGGGAAAATACCGCAGGGATCAGATTCATGCCGTCCTAGACACAGAGGTAAGGCTGATGACATATCAGCATTCACACCCAGAAGCCATAATCTTTTACAGGCAGTAATTGTATCAGACTCCATGAACCTGCTTTCAGAAGGTGACAACAGGCGGTATGCGCTCTGAAAGAGTAGAAAACATTTGAAAATCTCAGTTAACCTGTCTAACCTGGATCTACACATCTGGTCATGCTGGCGCAAAGGGTTAACGAGCGAGCGGACCGGTTGACAAGTAATGCACAAACGCATGTGGAAAGAAGAATGGACAGAATAGAGATTATCAATGCTGTAAGGACTGGGCTAATGGATAATGACGAATCTCTTGCACTAACACGACTGTGACAAGGGAGTAAAGTCTAGTGAAGCACGTCAACACCGCCTTCGAGGCCGAGATAGGAGACATTATAATCAACTTCTCATGGGAACAATTAGTAGAAATACCCTAGAGTGGCTGCTGCAGTGGAGGACTGAGCACGCATGGGAACGCCGAATGTGCAGTGACGTCGATTGTGAAAACATTAAAAAAAACCACCCAGTGCCAATTGGTTTTTAAAATATAGCTGCAGCAGCCTCTACGTCGCTGTGTTGATGCCAAAAGAATTGAGAGCAGTCGTCAGTTCTCTTATAGCGCTTTGTCTGTCCTTCCTAGGAGCTCTTCCTTTGCTGGAGCTGGCCATAAAATACTCTGTTTGGGAGGCGATATTCTTGCATGCGGGTTAGGCGACCAGCCCAAAGCAGCTGACAATTCTGAGTATCGTGTGAATGCTAGACAGATTTGCCCTAGCAAGAACTACAGTATTTGGGATCTTTTTTGATATAATAATAATGTGCTGAATGGCAAATAAAAGTAATACTATAGCTGAAACAATGAATATATATTGAAACAATCTTATCAATAGAATTTCTTTGTCATTTTTGGGGAGCAGCTTAGCCCCCCCCCCCCCCCCTGAATGCATTTTTTGTTTGAAGAGGCTAAGAGGTAGCCTCCTTTAAACTTCATTTAGGGGGCGGAGTGTGTGCTTAAGGTGTCAAAGCCCCCATGTTTCATCGCCCCTGGAATTGGGTAAGACGGACTACCTTATTCCAGTAGAAATCCTTTACACAAAATTCAACAAATTCTGCACAAGTCACGAGATTTGCCGTGTGTTGGTTGAATGCCCCTGCTCAGCGCACGCTTTTCACGGCTACAAAGGTAAGAAAGATTGCATGGTTATGATCATAATTCTTCATTATCTGTTGTAACGACGCATTTCTTGATTAGGAAAAGAAGCCTTATGTTAGGAAGTTAGAAATACTGATTGATTTCCTGTATTGTATTATTTACAAATTCAGGGATTCTGGTATACAATCTTCATGGAATTCTAGCGGGTGCAATGTTAGAAGAACCGTTGCAGGAACTGATTGCTTATTTCTTATTAATCAAAGACTCTGAAGCTAGAATCTAACTCACGCACAGGTTTGTCTTGGGCTTGTTAGTCTCAGAGTGATGTTCATCTGAATCACGAGACAACATTTTTCTGTTAAGCGACAGTTGTATGGGAAAACAAAAAATATCAGATGGTGATCCAGAGCCATGGTCTTCATTTTTGGGGTTCTCGGATCGATACCGCTCCGTGGACATTAACTGGTGGTCCGCAAAAAGTGTCCGCCCAATCATGTGACGACTTTAGGGGGAAAAAATGGAATGGATGTTGTTGCAGCGCATCGTCTCTTAGAAACAACATTACAACCACTTGTATAAGATTTTCTAACCTCTGAGTAGCAGACGTTTCAACCTGCAGCACTTTTTAAATATATATAAACAAGTGCTCTTACCATAAACGTCTAAAACATAAAACAGTGCAGTTACTCATCACAGTGTCCACTACAGGAGTCCTGCATTTTTTTCTAAATGTCTAAAAGAGTGACGTTTTACTTACCATTAAAAAAAAAAGTGATGCAACAATGTATTTAATTTTCTCTGTCTAAGCCGTTAGCTGTTCCGTGATACACGTCTCCTATATTCTCTGTCCGAAGGTGTGATGTGAAAAGGTTGAGGCACACTGATCTATAACATACATAAAATTGTCATAGTTCTAATACTTTGTCCTGTTTATAGTTGAATCATCAGGAGCGATATTAAAAGTTAGTTGCGTATCCCTTACAGGACGTTGCAGACACGACCCTAGCGTTTGTGTGTGTGTATGCATGTGTGTATGCATGTGTGTGTGTGTGTGTGTGTGTGTGTGTGTGTGTGTGTGGCTGTTGTGGTTTTTCTGGGTAAAATATTACCTTCAGTAGTTTGCCATTGCCCACTAAACGGTCAGCTCTCTGTACCACTGTCGAAACTAAAGCAAGACACACTGTCGGCAGCGGGGATCGAACCCGGCACCCGGGCATTAAGAAGCCTAAACCACAGACGCCGACATGTAGCGATATAATCAGACTGTAACACCGTTGCTGCCTATAGGTGGAGGCAGTCTAGTAAAATGAAGTTCTTGATATTTAGGGAATTGTGCAAGAAGTAAAGGGGGGAGGGGGCAATTCTACTTCATTATCATGCCAGAATTTTCAAAATACTTGCCATTTATTTCTCTGGAAAAAGCCTGTGAAGTAAAGATTTGGTAAAGAAATGTTGAAGTCAAAATCTCATTAAGCCATTGCGTATGATATAAGTAAGTAAATTGTATCCTACCAGGACATCACACAAGCGATAAACACCCGGTGACACAAAGTGCCACCATGCGGATGAAATCACCATTGGAGAGGCCCCAGAAACCCCCTTCAGCCGTAAGGCCATATTTATGGCCCGGCTATATTTAGGACCCCTGGCAAAAGCTAGAGTAGGGCTTCAAATAACGAAAGATTTCATCCAACATGGGGACGACTGTGGAAGCATCATATGTCACAAACATCATATGTAACGACATTACATTTTACATCTTAACGTTAATATCTGCAGGTGGTCATCTTTGTCTCTAATCTGTAGCCTTTCATCATTAAATTACAAAGCAGAGATCCAATCCCCAGAGCGGGCTGCCAAAACCAGTAACGACTGACACTAAGTGGACATCTTTACAGACGCTGCAAGCTCCCTCATTTGAGAGCTGAACTTAGCAAGATGGCTGTCTAATTTTGGGGTTTTGAACAACGGGTCAACATCATGGCACACGGGTAGTAACCCATAAGTGCTCCGTTCTTCTTCTAACTCAAGTCTGACAGGCTGTGGCACCAGCGAGGATCCTGAAATACTTTGGGTAGAATTTAACTCAAAATTTTGCCCGGGCAGCGCCGTTACTCTATTTTCGATTTCCAAATGCGAAGGGATTTTTTACGTTCGCAATATGGCGTCCGATTTCACTACCCAGAGACCAGAGGGAGTTACTAGAAGCCCAAGTCCATGTGAAAAAATCCCAGCCCTTACTGAGGATTGAACCAGGAACCTCTAGCACTCGAGGCGGGCACCATGCCTCAAGATCACGCAGCACCGACGGCTGTCTAAAAGCGTGGTGTACAACAGTTTCTGCCGCCCTGCTGTGGCATACCAGAAAATCAAACTGCGAATAAACTTTCTCAGAAAGGGAGAGAATGTGGAGAGGGAAACACTGAAATCAACTATTTTTAGCGAAACATTGCAATCCAGTCTATAAATGTAACTATCCTAAACAATGAAGCAATAGAAGAAACTGAAGAATTTATATACCTCGAAAAGTAATTTACTCCAGAATGAAATTCTGAAAACGATGTGGCATCAAGAATAAACAATGCAAATCAAGAATTTGCCACTCTCGACAATGTATAGAAGTTAAAAAAAAAAAAAAAAAAAAAACTGCAAATGTTACAATCCATTTTATGTCATCCCCTTGTAAGTAAAGTAAAGTATAAATCCCTTTTTCACGCCTTTAGGCGTATAGGGCTGATAGGGTTAGACCTATATTTTAAAAGACCAATCGGCGGAGGATGGGTAATGTGGTCAGCATCACGCCGACCATCTTTACTTCCCCGTACTGTACCCGGTACCTACTCAAGGCTTGGTCAACCTGGAAGTCAAGGTCATTTTCCGGCTCCGCCAGGGAGCGAACCCATAACCTTCCGATCCGTACTCAAACGTCCAGCCGCTACGCCACGGCGACTCCCACCCCCTTGTGGGATGCAATTTTTAGTTATTTTGAAACCCCACCCTGGCTTTTGCAGGGGGCCTTGAATAAGGCCTAACGTCTGAAGGGGATTTCTAGGACCCCTCCACTGGTGATCCTCATCCGCAAGGTGGCACTTTGTGTCACCGGGTGTTTATCGCTTGTGTGATGTCCTGATGGGGTACAACTTACATACAAATTTAGTAACATAGCAAAGATAATACTTGCATTGTAAAACAGCAACAGTTTAGGAATATTATGATGCAACAGCGAGCATTGAAAAATGATAGCAGGAATCACACATAAACAATAGATTCAGAATAAACGTCTGTGTAGAATCCTGTGAATATTTTGATAAAACGATGCCAGATGAAGAAACCAGGACAAAGACCAAATATGCATCACCGACAAACGTTGTCAATGAAAGAAGAGGGAGCCAATGGACAATTCCCTTGCTGATGTGTGCCCATATGGGCTGTGCGTCTAAACCATATACCATTTCATGCAAGACTCTTGTACAAGGTCAATTTTATCAGAAGAACTCATTTGTCGGTGTACATCAGGGGCATGATCACAAGAAGATGAGGATATTCATCATTGACTTAGTGAGCTCAAAGAATAGTAATAACTTGGGCTAGAAGAGTAAAGCAAAGCCAGCGATCTGTATAGTAACCAATGTATACACGATACATTGCAGTGTGTAGAATAAGTATACAATTCGTACAGATGCACCTATCTCAACAAAAAACGCCACAGATGTTCAGTACTCAGCGATCAACATCCTAGGTGTGTCTTTTTGAGTCATTGACTTAAAATTCTCTCTCATTCGTCGACAATACAATCAGTTTCCGCAGATCAATTTACAAATGCCTAATCTGAGCAAATATGAATAATGTTTATCGATTACGAAACAAACACGGCCTGAAGTGACTACAGTTTTGCCGCATGTGGTTCGTGAGATGTGTATTTCCTTGGTGTTACTCAGAGCCTTATGGACAAATCGAAGCCGCACAGTGACAGCAGATTTTATGAATGACGACAATTAGAAAAATATTAAGGTATCGCATATAAGGTTAACAGACTGGAATAATAGGCAACCGCTGTAAATCCCACCTCCCAAACCCTACACACACACACACACACACACACACATTTGCCTCATCATGGGCGCAACAGACAAACACTCATATGAATATATATATATATATATATATATATATATATATATATATATATATATATATATATATATATATATATATTCCCCCCCCATCAGAATATCTCATTTGTAGACACACACACAAAACCCTATATATATATATATATATATATATATATATATATATATATATATATATATATATATATTTATGTGTGTGTGTGTATGTGTGTGTGTGTGTGTGTGTGTGTGTGGGTTTGGTGTGTGTGTGTCTACAAATGAGATATTTTGATGAGGAAATATATATATGTATGTGTATATATATTTTCCTCACCATAATATCTCATTTGAAGACACACACACCACATCCACACACACACACACATATATATATATATATATACTGAAGGAAATACACAACCTGGTTCATGCAGGAATAAAGTGTAAATGTAAACATTAGTGTTTATAATTTTTAAATGTTTAGAATCTTTATCGACCACGCAGAAGATGGACCGCAGAAATATAAGAGACACTGAAGAATACTATATACAAAGCGAACAGAAGGCCCGTTCTAAAGATCTCTTTCTTCTCTGATGCCGAGAGACATTTTAGGGGTAGAGAAAAGAAGAAGAAGAAGAAGAAGAAGAAGAAGAAGAAGAAGAAGAAGAAGAAGAAGAAGAAGAAGAAGAAGAAGAAGAAGAAGAAGAAGAAGAAGAAGAAGAAGAAGAAGAAGAAGAAGAAGAAGAAGAAGAAGAAGAAGAAGAAGAAGAAGAAGAAGAAGAAGAAGACGTAGAAGAAGAAGAAGAAGAAGAAGAAGAATCTCTGTTCATTTTTGAATCCATGCTGGTAATTAATTTGTACTCTTGACTGTTATGACATTAATTGCATTCTGTGCAGGCAAAAGAGAAAACAAAACAAAAACGCAGCCAATAAAAAAAAAAAAAAAGGATTTCATTCGCACTATCCTCAGTATCTGGTATGCCCACCGTGTGCTTGAAAACATCTTGGTAATGAAGCCAAATGGAAGGCACAAGTCTGAAACAAATTCGGGGGAATCAAGTCCCATTCACGTAAAGGAGCAGCTTCCAGTTGTTGCCGGTTAGCTGCAGGCCTTTGTATGTAGACTGCGTCCAGGCAAAGAAAAGGTTGAACTTGCTCTCGTCTGTGAAAAGAACAGCATTCTTCCGCCCTCTAGTCCATCCGGCATGTTTTTCTGCGCACTGCAGGCGATGTCTGTGAGTCAAGTTTGGTCCCAAAGAAGGTTGTCTTGCATTTAGGCCTTTACGCCTAAGTCATATGTGATTCGAGAGTATGCCTAAGTCATCTGTGATTCGAGAGACTTACCCATGTCTACTTACTATTTCTGTTCTGTTCGATTTACCGGAGAAAACGTTTCCTTAGGTGAATTAGCACAACAAAATGACAATCTTGCGCAGGAGTAGTAACCCGTGGCTGGCCACTCTGACGTCTATCCTAGGCACTGTCAGTGGTTCCATAACGTTCATTGAGGTGCACAATAGTGTTGTGGTGGCAATTCCTTCTTCTTACACAGGCCCGCAAGCTTATTGCGGTCTCCAAATACCAATGGCTCGTTAATAGTCGTTTTCAAAAGGTCGTAGCATTGCAAACACATGAGAAAAAAAAAATACCGACTATACTGAAAAAAAACGGCCACACATTTTTTAAGGTCATAGCTGATGGAAATCGTGTTGGACTGTTAACTTGTATTGTTTTCATGTTGTCTGTACCAAGACCCATGGGCTGAATCATGCACTTTCCATTCCAGTAGCCGTTCCGCATGACAAAGATGGGAACAATCCAGGCCCCCCCCCCCCCACTCCGACCACCTTCTCAACTTTTCGGCAACTATATCTATCATGACATCAAAAAGCGAGGTTTGCAGAGAGATTCGAAGGTCACCTTGCAAGACGCATGACAATGATTAGAGTCACAACAGCTTCCGGGTCATGATATGCACTTTTTTCTCGTTGTTGAATGCCAGCAAATATAAATCTATTCATATTTATTACTTATTCTGGCACACTTATGACAGGAGGGGTTTAAATGACAGAGTCATTAAGCCGTTTGCCTCACACTTGGAGGTCGTGGGTTCGACCTCGAACTTGTCTTCTGATCACCGGTGCAGGTGTTTCGAAGATTCCTGGGTATCGTCACTGGAGCTATAGAGTTTTCTTCTTTGAGTGACACTTTGTTAACTATTGCACTGCGGTGTGAGACCAACCCACGAAGGATTAAACTCCATGAAATAAAGTCGATGAATACAAAAAGCAAGAGGCATTTTCACAGCACTATGACATTTTTGAAAGTCAAAGAAAAAAAAAAACTAATACTATTTTTAGGATATCTCTATGTTAGATCAGAACTACTGTGTGGAAAGGAAACATGGAGAACAACTAAAACAATTATTAATAGACGGCAAAAAATGTATTAACAGTGCTTGCTCAGAACAGATGGAATTAATGGCACTATAGAATCACTCATGTGTAACTTTAAGAGAAAACTAGACAAATTCCAATGAATCAAGCAGTGAAGAGCAGACGCTGGCGTTGGATAAGACACAACTGAGAAACCCTGAGAACGAAATAACTAGCATGTCTTTACACTGAACCAACAAGGGTATAGGGACAAAGAGAGAAAAGAAAAAAGGAACCTGCAGAAGGGAACCAAAGAGGAAAGTTTAAAAAAATTAGGAGGACATGGGGTGGGCTGCATGCTATAATAAAGAATAAAACGACCTGGCGTCAGCTGTTTGATGGGTTTTTGCTCCACTGGAGGATAAAGAGCAGAAAAAGAATCAAGTGGATCCCTCCCTGGTCTTTGAATACAATTTAAAACAGTAACTACATTTGGGCTTTCCCCAAATTCTCCTCGTTCTGTGTAACTGCGTTGTTTAGTATTATCCCACTCACATGGGCGTTTCTAGATTGACATGAAACGGAGAACGCATCAAAGCAAGTCTCGTCGCCTCACCGATCGATGCAGATAAACCATCTGTTGCCTGCTTTTCTGCATAGTAGGAACTGAATGAGTGTTGATTGCGCAGCTGACACGTTATTTT